>KZ062280.1:119807-169729 GCA_002091835.1 Anopheles maculatus
CGGCATTCTTTGGCGACAACGAATCGTAAAGCAGAGACATTGTTGCTATACAACTCCCCTCGTGGTCCTCCGGTGATGAGTTCCCGGTGGCTCAGAACCGGTTCAAATCGATGCGTCCACTACATTTATTGCATGTGCTCCGCAAATCGCACGAGATGAAGAATCCCACCAACAATTCTACCGATACCGATGTGACCAAGCACACCCTGCACGGAGCACGTGCAACTCCTCACATCCATCATCACACCGACGACGACGATCATTCCTACCCAACTCCCAGTGCTCGATCGGATTTCCCCTGGATCTCAGCACAATTCCCGGTGCCACACACAAGCCGTTCTTACGCTGCACTGCCCTCGTTATCTTTTATTTTATTATATTCTACGTGTGCCGGAAATCATAACCAACCAACCCTGAACGCCAATGAGTGAGGATGACAGGTACTACTCCGGTTGGCGCGTGTACCAGAGCAGTGTCGTCTGCTCCAAACCCACCGCCCTTTATATGACAAGCTTCTTGATTGCTCAGTACCTCCAGTAGCTTTATGCAGGATGAGTCCGAAATGACGGTGATGATCGTGTCCGGGGTTCTGAAACGGGCCGAATAAAAACACAACTTAAACATGACGTCGTACATAACACAGGCACTTTGCGGAACCAAAGAAGAGTTACGCTTTCGGAGATTTCTTCACCCGAGCAATCGTGGAATCGCCGGGGTTCTACTTCTTTGCGAATGATTTAGTTGGCCCACTGCCCGGTGCACCGTGTTTGTGCCGGACGTCAGTGGCAAACTAGCGAGAGACCATGTTCTTCCTAGCACTGCTGGGAGATGATCTGTGCAACACTTGTGGCCGAAAAGCGTAGCACATCCCACCGGGGTGTACCCGGTGTTGACCACAAAAGCCCTAACCACCGCAGTGGTTCCCTGTTGTTACGTTACGGTGGTTGGTGATGGGTATAGTTCTCTTTTTTCCTGCTGTCTTGCTTTTGTAATTTTTTTTTTTTTTGTTTCTTCTACCACCCTTGAGTCGGTCCGGTATGACCTATTTGACCATAATTTCATTTTCGGTGCCATGATTACGCTTACACGTCCAATGAATAGAGATGTTCTCAACATTGCCCCCCCAGACCATGACTTGGGTGACGTTGCAAGCTGTGTGGGAGTGTGAGGCACCATTTTGTCAGCTGTCATGAATCTTTCCAAACCATGCTCCAGACGCAGACGTGTTCCCGTACCGTAACGGACAAGTCGTTCCCGGGAAGAGGTGGTGCTATACCATGACAAAATCTCAGCGACAATCCTTACCACAAACCAGCTCTGGGCTGGAACCGCAGTCCTGCAACACCGTTACTCCGGCGAATAGTTGTGTACTTCCGACCGACCTAAGGAAAGCACACACACAACTACTGGACGCAAGTTCTACGTAGGACGGTTTCTTCCATCCTGTGTGGACATTTGGGGCCAGTTTTGGACATAAAAGCACCACTGTCGCCCTGCTTCACACAAGCACCTTCGAACTGCACAGCAATGAGTTCTAAGCGCCACCTACGGAGAAAGCGCAATGTCCCCGGTGAGTGTGCGTTTATTTGCGTGCGTACATTTATGCGTACGGCTATGGATTGGTGACCCAGGCAAATATTGACTTTATCTAATGAATATGTTTGCCCGTATTGGTTGGACAACGCATGCCGTATGCCACCACAGCAGCAGGACTTGCGGGAAGAGCTGCTAAATATTTGCATCCGAACACACAGCATCCTTTCCTCTGGCGGTATCGTTCGTCCTGCTGACGAACCTTGTGCCACACACGATGATGATGATAGTTTTGAGCTGCCGTAGCACCGTAACACTGTACGTTCGAAGCTGTCGAAAGGCTTTCACAGAAAAAGCGTCCCACTTCACAGTGGACGACGGGTTCGGGCAAGCCCCAACCTCAATTTGCATATCGGTTACATTAATCAAGATGTTTCGGAATTAGGGACTACCAGCAAGGGGTCACACTAGTGACAAAATTTGAATATCGGGCGGTCTACCATTGCTATTGATGAATATTTTCAATGCATATTTGTTTGGGAAAAGAGAAGAAAATTGGGCCCGAGTTGTAGTAGTTGCCTTACCCAATCCCAACCACAAACACAAATAGAGGAACTCTGTTTGTTTATGCCGAGCTTGGTTTAAATGGTGAAAAACTATTTTAGCACTAGACAAAAAAAAACGCCTATCAAAATTGAATACACAAGCCAAACTGTACTTTAAACCAGTCAGCAGCTCACGTGTGAAACTGCAACCAATCGATACAAACCGCAAAACCGACATCATAAGCTGAGTGAGCGCGCCCCAACCCAACGCCAACCAGAAGCTAGCTAATGAGCCAAATCCAGCTGGTATTCTATCGTTTTTTTTTGCGCCGAAGTTAAGGTAGCTAAAGCACTTTTTTTTTTCGTTCGCCAATCTGTTCATGTCTGCAGCACCAGTTCCAGTTACAACCAGGGACGCCCACCTACAGCGGGGTCCTCATCATTACCGGCTGGTTTATGATGCGGTTAGGAGAAAATAAATCACCTTCTCTCTTTCTCCACACACTCACACACAGTCCCTCACAAAGGTTCGAGTGCGACATCGGTAAAGTTCACTCAATGCGCCAATAAATCTATCGCACGAAATGGCATCGATGGTGTCGGTATCGCATTCGGTTGGCTACTAGTTTGCATTCGCACCGTAGACGGAGGGAGCACCGTGTAACCGTTTTGTGTTTTCTCGTCTGGCAACCCCAAAGTGCAGTTGCGAGAAATGGATATTAATTACATTTTATTTCTCCGCCCAGTACCAGTACCACACGGAGAACTTCTTTCGTCTATTGCCCACGATACACTGCGCATAGTAAAAGAATTCGCTGCAAGCTTCACGGGTGTACTGCTTGTTGCCCGCCAAAACCTTCCTTCGCGCCATGATGGCCTCTTACAGTCCGATCGTAAATGTTTTTTTTTTTTATGGCGGTGTACACGACTCAAAATATTACCATCGCGCGGGTAATAAGCCACGCGGCAGTATTTTGAACACCGTAACGATGACGCTAAACAGCCCCTTTCTAGGCCACAATCTGGACTTTCTCCAGTTTTTGCGTTCCTAATCTATGGTATCCTGCGGTGAACCGATTGATGGTGTACTATCCCGATGCCGTAAAGCAATTACGGGAAGCTAATAATTTTCCACCCTGAAATATGCCGAATTCGATGCAAACAGTCGAAAGCAACATTCCACCCATTTCCAGGACATTGAGGGTGTAAACAGCGTCGGCAAATTATGCAGCACTAAAGCAGTTCAGCGGCAGTTTGAAAGCGACGCCGACGACGGCGACTGCATACCGTACCTTTTGTCGACTTGTTAGCTGCGGCGGCGGTGAACCTTTTGACAGACGGTGTCACTCGCCTTCGCAAAGCAGTGTGTCCGTGTGTCATACGCCCTAAATTAATGATACCCTCGAGGGTGATCCTGTTTTGTGTGCTAAACTCTGGCACGATGAGGCTGGAACGCGTGCACGTGCAGCAGATACTGGTGCAGGTGGACTCATTTACATGCAAGGTTGTTTTCACCCTTACCTACTACAACTGCAGATGTTGTTTGCAGCTTTGTCTGCAACGTGGACGACCGGGACGACCCAGATCACCGGTGTCGAAGTTCGTGAAGGTCGCCCATCATATGTCGTCGCTAGCGGAAATCAACCCCCATTTGTTGCCTTATCGTTCGCCAAGGGTTGAAAGAAGTTGTAAAAGCAGTATCCTTCTCGTCCCATTTAATTGTGCAATGAAGAGTGCGATGAATTCCACGTGTCTGTTACTACGTGTGGACAAGAGTGAGGCGTGTGAGTGGCGAGCAACGATTGACAGTGATATAAAATTGTCCTGCTGATGGTGCTTCCTACACCCGGCTAACGAGCTTCGGGCTATACGAACCGAACAGAAGGTAGTTCGGTCGGTCACACCTTCGCACCATTATTGGATCTGTGACAGTTTTCACGATACAATATAAATCTTTATCAACCCATCGGAAATCGTTCCATCGTACAATCGGTGGGATTGTAAAGGTAGCGGGAGTGGAAAAGGCGCAGGGAAAAGTGTACTTTTACGGCAAATCGAAAGGAGACACCGGAAGGTACATCTTTTCCCGGTACGGCAGCAACAGCGACGACTCCGATACATTGGCTCGCGTGACACTAAAGACATCGAACATTAGATCGTATCACGCTGCTGATGCTCAGCGTGGACATAACGACTCGTGTAGTTTATGGCCATCCCGAAGGCTAGATTTATGGCCCCGATGCAGGATGATTAACACTAAGAATAACTGCAGCCCAACACCATGTGCTGTATTGGCACATGGTCCATTAGCTGCATGGCCAATAGCAGTACTGCGAACGGAAGACGACCGCTTGTTATATCCACTTGTCCAAAGAAAAACGCCGTAACGACCGCACTAAAACCGGACGTACCCCTTTTTGTTTGCATTCCACGTTGGAACGGGGCAAGCGAGTATGTGTGTTTTTGTAGACCCCAGTTCAGTCCTAGTGACCCAGATGACCCTCCCTGGAATGGTGTTATCCGTACGCCGTATGACACAGAGAGGGTTGCAGTTACAACCAGCACAACAACATCATTACAACCCACAATCGAGCGGCTTCCAAAGACGTAGAAGAGCGCGGTGCTATGATATATATGTAGGTTCACCCGGTCACCAACCAGGTCCAAGCAGGGCACACCCGAAAAAAAAACTCCCTGCGAACAACCTGTCATCGACACCTCTGCAACAACTTGTTTTGCATGCTAATATGTTGTCAGTAACGAAACTGAAAGTGTGTGTGTATGTGCAAACTGGAACACCCCCTTTCGAAAAGGGCAGTGCCCTCCGTTTGTGCTATAAATAGCGAGTTTTGCAATCGGTTTATTACCCTAAATCGTTACTAGGTCGAAATTAAATTCCCACAACAGAGCACAAAACACATAAACACCGAGATTCGGTTTTTGTTCGTGAATGCGTCTAGTATCAGCCTGTCAACGAATAAAATGGTGCCGCGAATTGCACACGATTCGCGCGTATGAGTAAATTTGACAACTTAGCACGTGATTGACGTGTGGAGTTGTTTACGTGTTGTTGACAGGCTGTCAAAAAATAATTTAGACACCGTAAATAAGGTTGCACCCCGGGGTTCGGATGGAGTTCGGAACCGGCGGCTCCTAATAATGTTGTAACATCTAAATCTTGTGCTGGTAAGGTTTGACCTAAATGAACTTCAAACCATGCTTCTCTTATACCTGGACAAACCTACTGTACCGCACAAATCGATCTAAGGGACACATTAAATAGGGAACATTATCTTGCTCAAACATTAAATACACAATGCTCCATTTGTATTGCTTTTTATTCATTTTGGAATTAAAAATAATCAAAAGATAGCGATATCGCACGTTCATCTCTAGGCGTGCGCGCTCACGTTTACATTAACGACATCATCCCACCCTAATTAGATGCAGTAAACATTATCCCTAATTAACTTTCTTTTTGAATAAATTTGCGCCAGCTCACACAAACACACACTGGGCCAGGTTCCCTACCAAATATGCCACGTTCCGTACTATTTCTCTCCTGACCGTTATTGTTATCTTTCTATCGGAGAGACCGGCTTGACCGAAGCGAGGCCCAAAAATTATAAAAAAGCAAAGTCTCCTAAGAAACGATACACTCTTGAGATGGAAAGAAAATACGCCAACCTTCACCCAAAAAGCGTACCATCCGGTCCTGGATTAATAAATTAGTTCTCAAGATTGTCGCGCCAGCCTATTTCCCGGGAGGCTGCTAATGGAGTCTCCGTTTCAAACTCCAGGGCTCTGGTTTTGCAAAATGTGTGAGCCACACACACACACAGACACACATTTTCTTTTTCCTTCAAACAGCTGGACACTCACACACACACACATACAAACTTAAGTATTCGATTTGAAGTGGGTGGAAGACAATATGCCGCTTTATGGCGATGCTTCCTTCAGAAACAAACGCAGAAAAGTCGTACAACGATCGCGATCATGAATAAATAATACACACAAGCCCTTAGTATCAACATCGGAAGCGAACGAGCGCAAGATTCCATCGCAAGATATTGGCTAGATAGCAAGAGAGGAGAGAGAGAGACAGAGAAAAAAAAACATATACTGTGTGAAAACACGCAAACCGATATAACATCCAAACCAGAACAAATTATCATGTACCGGCTACCGGGTGGATTCCGTTTTTCTTTTTACCTTCCCGCCACGAAGCACCGAGCGATGGTGTGGTCTTTATTTCGAAATCAAGGAGACATCTTTCCAGCTCCAAAGCCCTCCCCAACGGAAGTAGGTGTATGTGTGTGTGTGGTGAGTACGCGATAAGACTCTGTCTGAGGTTCGGAAGCTGTTGAGGAGCAAACTCGATTTCTAGACCATATTTATTAATAACTTGGGTGGGAAAAAAGGCAACACCAAACGCAGAGGCGCAGAGCCCACCAAGATCGCTGTGGTTCGCTGTCGCATCGTTGGCCAGCTGGAAAACCGCCAACAACGCGAAACCGGAGACAAACGGACATGGATTATTAACGAGTGCGGTTGAAACCGATAGTACCTTCGATAGTACGGGAGTGAGGCATCTTTCTTTTTATGCTTGGGGAGTATCAGCGAAGCTTCCGATGTTTTTTTTGTCCCCAGATAGTTGCTCATCATTGCTTATCTTTGAACAGTGTTTTGGGGCTCTTGGGAACGTTGTAAAAACATATTTATATAACTAAGATTTTGAATCATAGCCATAAGACACTTTATCAAACATTCTTCTTCTTTCTTGGCCTAACGACCTCTTGTTCATGCCTGCCATTTCTGGCTTACTAGACTTATTGTTACCGCATGGTTGGATAGTCAGTCCTCACTATGGAGGAACGGTCCAGATGAGACTTGAACCCCAGTCCTGCTGTGTGAAGACCGGCGCCGCTGTCGCATTTACCACCGGGCCGCCCCACGTTTCAAAGTTTCAGAACTTATTCTTACTTTTACAGAAAGGACATCGCGATCTTGGTCTTCTATCAGTCTAAAGTTTCTCTGGCAATCCAATAACCCGGTCCTTCCGATATATGTATCTACCATGGGTTTCTCCTAGTTAATCTTCAGCTTACCAGGTTTCGTGCCGCTTGCAGGATCCTGTGGTAAGCTTTTAATACACAGAGGATCCACAAAGCAATGTTGTTTGGACTGGCCTTTCACGGATAAGTTGAATCAAGTTAAGGAAGTCAAAAATTACAGGCCTCTCGAAGTTATAGTACCAAAAAAAAAACAACAACGAAGACGAAAAATATGCCAACCCTACTTGAATCCTTCTCGAGCGACACAATAATTCCATTCATCTCGCACAACGCTTAACTTGGCTTGATGCCATTGTATCCAACCTTCAGCCGAGACCATGAAAAGCTTCCAAAACCCTGCAGTCACTCTCATTCGGCACGCTTTATTACACGTTTTGGCAATGTCCACTTGTAAAGTAAATGACGAATCAAGTGTACTTTTCAACTTACACAGTCCTGTAAAACGCCATTCTTGAACGTTCCCCCAGGTGTGTACCAATCGCCCGTAACACCTTCACACGACAGTTGTGTACACTTATCTCTCCCTCTATCTCTCTCTGTGCGGACCTTCTTCCCCGCTTGCCGACGATTATTTTACCATCGACTATAAAGTGCTAATTTCGAATCTTCTCATCTCGAGTGTGCCGGCACCCGAAGGCACAAAATGATGCTACAAGACCGAAAGCCCCACCAAAGCTTCTGCATCATGCTCATCATCAATCGTCGACGTTTTAATGCCGAATTTCGCTAGCTGCTGGATGGATAATTAATGCCAAAATTGATCCGCTGATTGTATTTGTTCGTGCGTCTTGCCACCGACCCGGCCTGACCGCTAATCCCACCCCTTGGCAGTAGCAGAACCGGCAACATAAACAAGCTCCAAACAAGTGCTGCAAATGCTGCACCACCATCACACCCGGCACGGCCCGGCCCATCATCAGCTGATAAAAGCGGGTCCGAAATGGTGAAACCTTTCAACAACACCTCGATTGTCGTCGCCCCCGGGGCTTGTGCAGAAGAATAAGAAATAGGATACGCACAAGAAGCGCGCGCGCGCACGCTCTCTACGGAAACGACAGCGAAACGAGGACCTCCGATGGGTGTGGAGGGGGAGGCAAGGAGAAAGAGAGAAGGAGCAAATTTCGAAGCATCGAGTATCCACTCGAAAATTCATTAAAACTGACGGATCATCCCATTTATCAGCGCCATAATGAAGCCGTGAACTGCTGAGCCGCCGCGCTCCACAGAAACGGTCTCGTGCGGCTTCAATTGCAGAAAAGAATTCCGCGATACTGGGATGCCCGTTGCCCCAAAAGCATAATGGTACAACAACAAAAGCAGCAAGCGGAGCGAAAACAAAATGCAACAAAACCTATCCTCCACACATCTTAATCCACTTTATCGAATTTCGCGCTTTAAATTTCAATCGTACGACGACGTCATGCGGCGAAGAAAAGGAAACCCGGCACAGATAAAAGAAAGCACCGTTGATTATAATAAGGTTCAAGGGAAGGAAACCGCTGATGAATTTCCCTATACAAATCTATGGCTCTAAATCTATTTTCGTAAGGTTCAAACATACCGCTTAGGTGTGTGTGTGTGTGTGTTAATGAAGCAGCGCACGAATCGCTTATCCATCATTCGTGACGGTGACATTTCGGACTCGGTTGGAAATTCGACGCAAAGATTGGTTCAAACAACCGATGGCCGATTTTCACCGTTTGATAATGGGATGCGTTGCTGTGGGTAATTTGAATGAAAACAAAATTAGCAACAGTTAGATCGATGGCTTGTTGTTGACTTTTTCGCGAACTTTTCGTCCGTGTGACCTGTTTGATCATTCGCGTTCGAATAGTTTATTCTCGCTGTACTGCGTTCAGGCTTTTTTGCACACTTTCCGTCAACCAGCGGATGATCTAATCTCACTCAGAGAGGGACTGTTCTTTTTTTTTGTCGCGTTCCTTCTCTCGATTAATTATGCTCTCGTCCTCACTGCTGCTGTTCGACACCGAACCAACTAACTTGCTGCTCGGCCATGCCTAGCAATTGACTTCTGACATTCGCCGCACGGGCCAGTGAACAGAAATCACAAACAAATTGCAATTAATCAACGAAAGTTGTCATCGTCGCCGGATTCGTAAGGTTAGCGGTCGTTGGAAAATAGCGGCTACATTACAGAGTTGAAGCTGATGTCACGAAAATGTTCATACTACATTGAATCCTCTTCATGCTTCCACAAAAAACACTCGCTCAAATGTATCACTTAACCTTTTAGCATTTTGTAACGTATTGCATCCATAATCGAATCGAAACGTTTTCCTAAATATTTACCACACTTTTACTCGGCGAAGCAATTTCGTCCACTAATCGAATTGGTTCACGTGGGAAGTTGGGAAAATTTCTATAGCGATTCAATTTTATCTTCTCTTCTTTTTCCGAAAGACCTCGGTACACGAGTAAAAGTCTGGTCTCGCACAGCATGGCGCGACCTTATGACATCTAATGAAATTAGTTCTCCATCAGCGCGTTTGAGACTCTGCAGCTCCACGCAACAAAACACGGCATCAGCGAAAAGGGCATAAAGGGTAGTAAATCTACCCTCCGCCATCCCTTGCACTGACAAAACATAAACATCCGAACCGGGTCAACAACACTTTCCGCAGTCGCCGGTGTAAAAGCAACCATGTTAACCACGACAGCGCACCACGGACAACAACACGGCGACCTTTCACTATTCCACGTCATTCCACGAAAAACACACCGTTGACGGCCGCCCAAGGTCAAGTGCAGAGGCTCAACAGTGACCGCTTTTGGGGATTCGCGACCGACACCCTACGTCCGGTGCATCGTTGCACTCGCCCTCCATTGCATGCAATTGAATTTCTCGCTGTAAGTTCAAAGGAAAAATCATTTATATCCACTTTGCTGAGCTCTCTGTGTTCTCGAGTGGATTTCCTCCGGGGAGGTTTTTTTTGTTGTTGTTGGAAAGCAGCACTTGATTTATGCGACATTTGTCCGGTGCATGGTTCCACGCTACTCATTTCACGCTAAATTTCACCTTGAAACATTCGCGCCATTTCTTGCTGGACCTTCGCAACGAAAAATTAATTTCTGCTCTAAATCGTCCGTGTAGTTTTGGATGCAAATCAACATCACGGAAGTGTCTTTACGGGATTTACAGTTTTTGTTGTTGTTGTTGCGTGTTTCTATCGTAAACCGCCGTGTTGATGAAGCAACATGCTTAACCTTCCAACACAAGCAACACACACGGAGGAATGTGCTGCAGCTGTTGTGCCGCAGCAGTGTTGTTTGGGTACAAATTGTACCGCTGCAGAAGGGGAAACAACAACAAACACATTCGCTAGCAAGTGAGCTGCCAACAACAACCTGCCAAGACAAGCGCTACAGTTTACAACAATCGTCTGTGCAGAGCGGTAAGCCTGGTGGGCAGTAGTTTAAGAGCAGCACAGTAACAACATGACAAGATGGAGAAAAGGGGATGAAGCAATGGGGGGAGGAAGGGAAGAAGGGTGATGAAAAACAGGACACCAGTTCATTTGCGTTTAAATATCGGCCTGAGGGAGGCGCTGTTTCTTGCTCCTCATAGTTGACGACCTTAATGATTATTTTATCACATTACATACACGGGTTTATCTTATCATTAAAGTTGCTATATAAGAGGTTTGCAACTAACTCAGATAATTAGCCAATGTTTGCATCCTTGTTGTGTATCTCTTCTCATTCTGTTGTATGTCAGTCACCGGTAACACCTACTTCAACGATTCCTATTCTAATTCTAATAGCTCAAACCAGTACTTCATAGCGCCAATTCCTTTCTCTATTTCATTCCAGTGATTTTTCCCCGACTTTGCACCGATGAGCCGGTTATTAACCCAAGTGCAAATCCTCCACCCCTAAATATCTCACCGCGGCCATCTTGACAGCCAAGTTCAAACCCACAATCACCGAAACAATGCACGATCCCCCGACAAAAGCAAACGATTATCCAGCGTGTCTCTCACGCTGTGTTCCGTCCGCTTCAAACGATGCATTCTTCGGAAATAGCGCACGGAATTTGTCCGCCATTCAAAGTGATCACCTCATCATGCACGTGCCTCACTCACCAGCCCAGGCGACGAGAGCGATTTTAGTGGCGAAAGCATGCAAAATGGGTTCCGCGACCCACAGGCGAAAGTAATTACCCGTCGCCACATTATTTGGCGAGTCATTTGCGTGCCCTGGCGCAGCCTCAAGAAAGGATGGGTGAACCAGGTGCAAATGTTGGCGCAAGAATGATTTATTGTCAGTCAGGATATTCCCGGTGGACCAGATACTATTGTAAATGTTAAGGAGTGTTAGTTTGGCATGCGGGGGAAGATTTTTAAGGAGTGGATAACCTACATTGTCAGGGCCTGAAGATTTGCCCTGACATTTTCTAAGGGCCCAGTTTAGTTCTGCTATTGAGAAAGGTCTATTGTATCTATGGTTAGTGGCATCTACTTGGGGAAGGGGGATTTGTTCTGTGGTGAGTTTGCGTCTACGGAATTGTGGAGAAAAATTGTCTGTAGCCGAAACGTTTGCAAAGTGTTTTGCAAACGCTTCAGGTACTTCATCGGCAGGAATGGTGGAGGTGGGATCGGAGGGTTGATTTAGAATGATGGGAGCATGGGAGCGTTGGTTGCGGCCCGAGAGCACACTCACCCGCCGCCAAAGCTCCTTACAGGTCAAGAGAGGGTTGACATCAGCAACAAACTGATTCCAACTACTCTCTTTCGCTGTACGGATGGCTTCTTTGGCAAGGCGATTAGCTTCCCGATACCGTTCAGCTAGTATGGGTGTGAAAAAATTGTCAGGGATATGGCTGGCACGGCGGAATCGGCGTAGAGCAGCGCGGCGGACTTTAATAGCCTGCGCGACTGTCTCATTCCACCAGGGGACATTTCTATTGGGGGATGTATTGCCTTTGGTACGGGGGATACTAAGGGAAGCTGCTGTTTCTATGGTTTGTATGAAGCGGGAAATGGGAGGGTTTTCGTCAAGGGGAAGATTGAAGCGGATTTCTGTTTGGTATTTTTCCCAATCAGCCTCCTCATACTTCCAACGAGGACGTACGAGCGATGGCTGAGAGTGAAAGGTACTGCGAATGAAAAGTGGGAAATGGTCACTGTTGTGTGTGTCTCTGTCAACGTCTATGTGGAACTGTGGTGCCATGGAAGATGACACCACACAGTAATCAAGGATGGAGCTTTTCCCGTCAGTAGGGGAAACGCGGGTTGGGGTTTGGTTGTACAGGACTTGTAAATCTACGGTAGGGAATATACTATCTAAGAGGTTGCCACGGGAGTTGGTAAGGGGACAACCCCAAGTGCTGTGTTGGGCATTAAGATCTCCGAGGAGGATCAATGGATAAGAGAGCTGAGAGAGAAGGATGGGAAGATCGTTTTGTATAGGAGATAGCTTGAGAGAGGGAGATAGATACATGCAGAGAATGGTTGTTTTTATCGGGGATGCTATTTGTACGGCTACTGATGGGATTGAGGTGGTTAGTTCTACTTTTTTAGTTGGAATGTGCTTAAGAACACCTAAGCAGACATTGTGATGAGGATGGGTAGGATTTATGTTAAAAAACCAGTTATAGTTCTTGAAAGGAGTGTTAGAAAGAGAGGGAATGGCTTGAGTTTCTTGTAGGGTGATAATGCTAGGATTATGTTTGTTAATAAGGAGTTTTAATTCATCTATGTTATTTCTAATGCTTCTAATATTCCAGGATAATGCAAAAATGGGGTTTTGGTTACTGGTGATTAAGGGATTTTGGGGATCGCCCGTAATGGAATGGGCAGGGGATTCAATTGTAAGGTTGAAACAGAAGCTAGATAAGGAATAAAGGGAACTATCTAGCTAGGTTTCTTCTTTTTTTTACTACGGGTGGAAATGTGGGAAGGAGAGGGGATGGGGTTGGTGTTTGGGAGAAGGGGAGAGAGAGGATTGAGGGTGGCAATGGGGATGGGAGTTTCCTCTTCCGAGGAGGGGGAGCCCTTATTCCCGCGGGCTCGCTTGCGGGTGGTGGAAGTGGAGGAGGTGGTAGAGGCCGCGTCAGAGTCGGTCAAAGTTGTGTCTGTCTCTGATTCTATTGAACTGTCGTTTTGTTGTTGTCTGTCTTTCTTGGTGTTTTGTTTAATGATGGATTTCATCAATTTACGTTGGTCATGTAATTGTTTATTAAGTTCGTCTAGGGATGATTGTAATTTGTTAATAAGATCGTCTTGTTGTTTGGTCTTGATTTGTAGGTTAGTAATAATAATGTCTTTTTCGTCCTGAGTCGTTTGTTGTGCGTATGTAAGTCTTTGTTGGATAGGGGAGGAAACTACGGGTAAACTAACAAATCTACGGGCTTCACCATAAGAGCAGTTATTGTCTACCTTGTACTTAATTACCGCTTCTTCTTGTGTTTACAACAATCGTCTGTGCAGAGCGGTAAGCCTGGTGGGCAGTAGTTTAAGAGCGGTACAGTAACAACATGACAAGATGGAGAAAAGGGGATGAAGCAATGGGGGGAGGAAGGGAAGAAGGGTGATGAAAAACAGGACACCAGTTCATTTGCGTTTAAATATCGGCCTGAGGGAGGCGCTGTTTCTTGCTCCTCATAGTTGACGACCTTAATGATTATTTTATCACATTACATACACGGGTTTATCTTGTCATTAAAGTTGCTATATAAGAGGTTTGCAACTAACTCAGATAATTAGCCAATGTTTGCATCCTTGTTGTGTATCTCTTCTCATTCTGTTGTATGTCAGTCACCGGTAACACCTACTTCAACGATTCCTATTCTAATTCTAATAGCTCAAACCAGTACTTCATAGCGCCAATTCCTTTCTCTATTTCATTCCAGTGATTTTTCCCCGACTTTGCACCGATGAGCCGGTTATTAACCCAAGTGCAAATCCTCCACCTCTAAATACCTCATCGCGGCCATCTTGACAGCCAAGTTCAAACCCACAATCACCGAAACAATGCACGATCCCCCGACAAAAGCAAACGATTATCCAGCGTGTCTCTCACGCTGTGTTCCGTCCGCTTCAAACGATGCATTCTTCGGAAATAGCGCACGGAATTTGTCCGCCATTCAAAGTGATCACCTCATCATGCACGTGCCTCACTCACCAGCCCAGGCGACGAGAGCGATTTTAGTGGCGAAAGCATGCAAAATGGGTTCCGCGACCCACAGGCGAAAGTAATTACCCGTCGCCACATTATTTGGCGAGTCATTTGCGTGCCCTGGCGCAGCCTCAAGAAAGGATGGGTGAACCAGGTGCAAATGTTGGCGCAAGAATGATTTATTGTCAGTCAGTCGGTGCGCGGCTCGGTGTTGCGCTCTATGGGAGACTATCGGTGCAATAATTACTTTCAATACACACAACACACTCCCCACCGTCGCTGATGAAGATGATCGTCATGCTGATGCTCTGGCGGGGTACCTAAAAGGTAAGGAGATTTTACTTGTCTGTGAGTTTATCCAACCCATAGTTGGTCGATGAAGCTGACAGCGTACCGATGATGAAGCTTCTTTGGTGAACCTCATGCAAACCCTCAAAAGATATATCGGAGATAGTAAAGAATTGAAAGCTTCAAAGCCGAACCATAACCTCACAGAACTCTAGCACCAAAACGAGACAAAATATAAGATATTTGATTCTTTTTTTTTCAAATACTCGTCGATTTATGGATAGTCTTTGAGGCATGGCACATTCCCAACCCATAATGGCATTGCGTTGCACAGTATGAATGGTATAAAATATGCATTGCATAAAATTAAGCTCTGTTCATTTATTCAAAACTAAGTGAATTTTCGTACCGTCTGTTCGCTACTCTATCGTCCAGCTTGTGGGTACAGTGGTTCGATTTAATTCGAACGGTTGTTTGTTTCAGTTTCCCCATTACGCCACGTCCCAACCCAAAATCAAATATGCATTAAAGCTCCAAAGCTCTAAAGTGTGGCTGTGGGGATGGTTGAAAAAAGGTGGTCACTCTCTTGCTAGTTGCAACGTTGATGACCCACATCCGACGACCCAGACGGCCGACGTCCCAATCGAGGCCGATCGGATTAGGTATGAATAATTAAGGGTCGAAAATCGGTGGTCCGGAAGTTCTAAACAATCCTCTTTCTTGTGCGGAATCGGAATGTGAAGGCCCTTCCTTGCTTAGACACCTAACGTCGACTAAGCTCTCTGATTAGACAATTGGTGGCATTGACTTTCGGCTGTTTAAGTGCGTCTTAAGCATGCATGAACTGTTGTTGTCTGCCGGTCCGACAAGGAGCAACAAAAGTGACGCGTGTGCAATCACTCGTCACAAACGCGAACGCACGTTGTAAGACAAAAGTGTCATCGATCTGTCACAAATCCTGTTGGATTGTGGTGCGCCGATCGTTGTTCTCGCCGAGACGACCTTCACGGTTCGTTTAATTAACGTCCAGTCGTTGGTCGGTTGCCGCAAGCTTAATTGCTTAGTTTTGTCGCCTATTCGCGGCGCACTCTTCGGCTTACGAAATACGAGTGACAGGGTTCAGATCATGTTTGAAGCTCGATAAGAGCGCTGGGTGACAGCTAAATGGCGGATGAGTGCGTTTGACGGATCAAGTACAGCAAGCATACAGTACAACAACACAGTTGCAAAACACACACACACTTTAAGTGTGCTATTCTATTTGCTTCTATGCTTCTGGTGCCACTAGAACACAGTTTGCGTGACGAAGTGCCATTACTGTTAAGGCCATTGTACAATAGAATGGTCTTAGAATGGGGAGAAGGGAAAGGAAAACGACGAAACGAAACTCACCTGCTGCTGCTGCTGCTGCTGCTGCTGTCACGGCTATCACGCCAAACAAATCTCTAACACGTGTTGTGGAATTGGGCGAGACAGATTATTCGGATTCGTAAATACATTCGATCTTGATTAATTTGAACATTCCTCGTTTTCAGTTTTTGCGTGTTTGTCTCGTGTTTGGGTTTTTGCGTTGCTTCAAAATGTTCTAAATGTTTCGTGAAACAATTGCAACATACACACAACACAAACAGCAGCAAATTGCGCAAGTGTAAAAAAGTAGGTCTCAATAGGTTCACAACCCCAGCAATTATAATTCATACAGGCGCAATGCGAAGATTGACATCGTTCGCTAATGGCGCAAGGGTTCCATTTTTGCTGAGTTCACGCTAACATTTCCAGTCTCTCGGCCGTCAGTTCATATGCGGTACCGTTTCATCTCCATAAACCGCCGTTCTCGTAGGTAGGTCGTCTCTTGCTCTTCAAATTGAACCCACGCTAAACTAAAATGGAACTCTCGAGTGGTCGAGTCGAAAACCGGTTGCTTAGCAGAGTTAGATACACGCGGACACCGCCGACGCTGCCGCTTCCGAACCGAACAATATGGCCTTCAAGGTCAGATGGAGCGATCAGACGAAGGGAACGATCGACTTTATTAGATCGCCAATCCCAACGATCCGGACTCCGGGCTCTGGCCAACAGATGGAAGTAGATGTTAAGGAATCTTAGGTTAGATAGATTGTAAGATTGCAAGGGAAAGGAAACTATGCTTGGGAGGCAAATGATCAATTGCTGAACGATCGAAGGCAGGCGTATTTAACGAGTGAACATGTTAATCTGCTATCTGCTGCAATTAATCTTCGCTCCAAACGAAGTTACGATCAAATTGAACTGTTAGCACCTTGTGGACTAGGTGCAACTTTTTGGGTTTTCTCTCTTCGTGTTACTAAACAAAGCAAAGCAGAACAACTATAAAACGGATTGTTTGTTATTGAAACACATTTTTTTTGAAATTTAATATCTTCCCAACTTCTGCATCTGTTAAAGCATCGTTAACCTGTTTTCAACCACAGCCAAACAACATAAAGTTAAGCGAACGACAGAAAATTAACACCTCATTGTTCGGTGCTAAATTATCTATGCGTATTCATTCGCAGCCGGACTCTCATAAATCACGCCGAAATAAACACTTTGCTAAAATAAATCAATTAGAGCTTAGAGTGCTGGCTTGAACCACAGGCACCCAGGGGATGGGTAGGAAAAACTGCACACCAAAAATTGAGCCATCCCTACAAAACCGGCAACGATTAGCATAATGTTTGGTGAGCGAATGGATACACTCGCCTCCCGATTTCCCTTCGATTCCCCCCCAGACACGTTGTTGTCGATGCTGATTTATGATCTTCGAGGTCGTTTGTTTGTTTGTTTGGTTTTTCTTCTTCTTTTCCCACAACCATGTTCATATGTTTCTGTGTGACCAGGCGCGATTGTACAGCAATGTTGAGCTGCCTGCGCCTCAATCAATGCTTAACGTGTAACGACTTCAATCCGGTTCCGTACAACCGGCCACCAAATTGAACACCGTGTCCTTGCCCGGTCCGGAAAGAAATCAAAACCCGAATCTGAAGCCATAAGAGACGCGTATAATAATCGACGATCGATGGGCAGCTTCTCTGGCTGGTCTGTGAAGACGTTGGGGTTTTACGATATATTTTTTATCACTACGCGAAACACACAACAACAACACAGCCGATCAGCATTTAAAAACGACACGATTGGCATGATTTGTTGAACATGGGAAATAAAGTCGAAAATATATATATTTTTAATGCTCAGGAAATAACTTACACTCCAATCTTTCCAACATTCTGTCCGCGAAGGAAGCAAGAAAACATGTGAGATGAAATGTTCGCCGCATTTCGGTGCAATTCGTGGCACAAGAAAGACGATAAGCCGCGGTGCAGTTCGTTGTCGCTGTCCGGCAATCAATGTCGCGCACGCGAATCCGTTATCATATGTTGCGTACTCACGCGACGTACGAACAAAAAGAGAGTACCGCAAGGCTTCAGGGAAGTTCAGGGAACGTTGACAGCTTTTAAAGATTCCGCACATGTTGATAGAAATCTTCACCGCCACCGCCGGAAGCAGCGTCCAATTTTGTTTTTTTCAATTCCCCACGACTACGCGGACTACGCATCCACCGATAACAGCTGCAGCTACAAATACAGCGCGTCGCAATGCACAAAAACAAAACACAACAGTCACATGCAGCTCGCAACTGTGGTGAACCGGTTCCACTGCTGTTGAGCGATCGATGCGATCGTGATTTCTGCGTCGCAAATCGGTGTGATGCTGCCTCCCGGACGACACTTTCTTCCTTGCAATATTGATCTTTAAAAGGAAATCAACGCGACAATGATCAAGTCTCGCGATATCACCACGATAGAGGGCCTGCATCCGGCTTCGCAGATATCTCACCAAACGGTGATGGTAAACTAGGGGAAAGAAAATTCCATTCTCCACACGCGTCTGCCTATTTTCCGAGCGGCGTCATTCCCAAACATGGAACCATCCCTTGGGGAAAGGTTGTTGATAAGAGCAGGAAGAAAACAGAAACGCTCCAGACGGAAGAAAACGTACCGCTCGCCGCAAAGCGAACGGGTCAAACCTTTTCGGTTCATTCCGCACGGTTGCTGAGTGAATATAAAAATCAAATTTATGCCATCTTTCGGCTGCAAAACGGCCCGATTGGAATCGTAAGGTTTTTTTTTGTTGGGTTTCTTCTCTGCTGCCATTCCTCTTGTGCTCTCTGATTTTGTGTATTATTTTAACGACATTTTGAGATCCAGAATCGTCCCCCCACTACTGCCGCGCACGGCAAAACGCACGGAGAACAAGGTGCTGGACGAGGTCACCGAGCGCACACAAGAAGCCTGCGAGATGACACGTCCGACACTTTTGCACACAAACCTGCTTTTCCCTCGGAGACGAGCTCATGTTCCCGAGCAAACAAACCACGGACGCAGCATATGGACACCATGGTGGACGCTGGGGGTGTCATCTCGAAGACGTTCTCTGGAGATTGTCGTGAACGTGTTTTTTTGGGGAGCGAGCAGCCAGAAACAGATAAGATGGTGCAAGGATTGGACAACAATCTCAGATTACTTTGCACAAATCAAAGTACAACAAAACAGAAACGAGTTTTATATTGCACCAAAATTCCACGAAATTGTTGTTTGTTTTTGACTTATGGATGCGATGGTTTTGATGGAAGGGCTTGCCGAGTGTGAGTGTGATCTCATCTGAAACAGTCTAACTATCTGCGGTACCAGAACGATACCGATTCGAATCTGATTACTCAACATAAACAAACCGTTTTAATAGCATCTCGAGCATCATTGTACCATCTAGCGACAGAATTGACTTTCTCCTTTCGCCTTTTATCGCAAACGATTTGCCAGCTTAACGCCGATGGTTGTAAAACAGAACATTTGCCTATTGTACAACTCGCAAACGTTCATTATCAACTTCTCGGCGTTATCACCTTGCGAAAGATCAGTTTGCTGATGCGAGCGAAGGCAGTAGTTCATAAAACCCGACCACCGACCATTATCTTCCGTTTGTTGTAGACGCTTCAAAAAGTGGTCCTTCATAAGCAACGACACCTCACGTTCACCACTGTCGTAAAAAAAACCTGCCAGACCTGAGCCAGCGCCACACACTTTTTGGTCGCTTTTGTCTATCGTCACGCTTTTTACGATACGGACTCGGCGGGCATTTTATAATCAAAACCTCAACATTCTAAGTGCTGTTGGAACATTTTCCGGTGATTATTGTGATCATAAATTTTGTCCAGCTTGGGGTTGAACATTTTGCAGCAGCCCTTTCGCCGCCGCTGCCCATGCAAAATGTTAAATTGATGGGGTCCGGGGATGACCTCGGGAGTTTGACCTTTGTACTGAACCGCCGGTGAGCTTAGAGAGAAAAGCTGGCGCGCGAGCTACGTAAGGACACGTCTTTCATTAGCAATTCCAATCGTATCCAATCGGACGCTTCCTTGCACACTACCAGGTCCCAGTATCCAGGATCCAGAACATAGAAACGTTTACAGACACACACAGCATATAGCCCGCGGGAAATGGTACGAACATCCAAGTCTCTTCCATCCCTATACTGTGTGTGTTCCCGGTTGGGAAATCGTGCAACTCATCCCGTGCATTCTGGTGCGACACGAAAAGCGTCTAATCCTGATGGAATCCGTACGCCGTTTCGCTCGTACCATTCGGGATCGTTTGCCACTTTGATGGATGACCCAGTTTTATCTTCCACTTGAATGGCTGCTCGGTTTGTGGGTTTTACGGCAGCTTTGTGATGTGTCACTTTGCGCCCGCTGCTCGAAATTAACTTCACGCAGTTCTGGAGATCGTGAAAAGAATTTGCTCAAATGACATAGCGCGATTCGTTTCACATTCCTGGCACGCCGTGGTAGTAAGACATCGAAGACATTGGAGCGAGTGGAAATTCCGCAGGATCGCTCCAGTTCCAATTATTCATGCGATTAATAAGCATGATTGTTGTACATGGGACTGCCAACTCAATCAACTTCGTCGCTGAAGCTCCTTCGAATGTGTCTTCAATTATAAATTACATTGGAAGAAAACTATCTTCCGAGTTTTCTCTAGGACATTTTTTTCCAATACCTCCAAGAAGTACTTCAACGCTACTCTCTTTTCATTACGATGTGTGCAGTAATGCAATTCATTACCCAATTTATGTCATTGCAGCAAACGAATTACAATATTCAGTTGTATGCATTAAACATTCCGCGAAAATTGGAAGCGCTGAAAAGCGACCGGGCGGGCGGGTGTCGCTGGGAAGAAGCGACTCAGAAACCCAATTTAATGCATCCTTTATCTTCCTCTCCTCACGACACGCACCACGAATACTGAACGAGTGTACACGTTCAAGCATGATGGCAAGGAAGCAAGGAGACAAGCGTACGTGGAAAATAAAACGCCATAACTTCGTTTGCAATAAATCTTTTCGCCAAAAACGAACGGAGCATTCTTTGCCGTGGCCTGTCATATGTTCTCCAAGTGCACTTCCCCATCAAACGCAGGAGGGCTTCGGGCCAAGACGTACGCGAAATTGCCAAATCCTACGTCAACGTTGGCCCCTGGAGACAATCCACAAATCCATCCATCCCAGCTCAACTCCAAAAACGGTCGGTAAAGGAATTCCTGCTCGTCTGTCTGTACGGATAATGTGGGTTCCATTTGAGTTTCGTTACAAATTCATCATCACAGCACAGTGAACACACTTCCTGCGAGTTGGAAAGTGCATCCTGCATACACAGTCGGTGCAGAAAGTAATCCGTTCACAGTAACCGATGAAAATTCACTTCAACGAAGCCAACATTTGGCGCGAACGGCGAAGTAGAACGACCGAAAAGCAATTCGTAAGCATCTTGGCTTCTTGGCAAATACATTGAGTGACAAAAAGCGGGGTCCTAAGCAGTCAAACCCAACTGCCGAGTACAACTCCAGGGGTCGCGCAGGTAAAGCTCCCGGAGGGGGCGAATCTTTGCATTCAGGAACCAATATCACGTCGGCAAGTTGGTAACATGTCTATCCATCATTTAGTGTGTGAAGTTACATACTCTTTCTGGTGCGAGCTTGAGGTGATTCCTCCCATTCGGCAGGAGTAATATTTTGAAGATTAAGTACGCCGAAGTTTGGGAATTTCTGCCTTAGATATTTCGTTTGAATGAAAACAAAAAACCTTATCAAAGAGAACGTCAACCAAATAATTTGCGCCATATTGTTCCTCACATAATTTGAGCTTTTAATTAATTTGTTCACTCGACTTTTGCTTAAAAACGATCCTTCTCCCACCATTATATTATCGACAATGATGTGTTTATGGCTTAACAAAGTACTGAAAATAGAATCATTTTCTAGGAAGCAACACATCCATCATAGTCAAAATTTATAATCAGCTTTTCTTTGTAAAGCAACTTGATTGAATAATTTACTCTCGCTGCCTGTATAAAGTTGTTCCCGATACAGGGATGAGTTCCCGAGCTCGGTGTGGGTTTCCCAGAAAATGAGTCGTCGATATTTCACGTTAAACTCCAACATTTTAATGCACATAGAAAATAGGATTTTACAAGCGAATCAATTTCGTTTTCTCCAACGTAATGGCGATGAAATACACACGAAAACACACTAACATAAAACGTGTTTAACAACAGTTTAAAAAACATGCTCCACTACAACAACATGACAGTTATATTGCTATGCGTGTTGCTTGAGTGTCGCAAACAATTCACAAGAAGTAACAGCGGTGCCAGTATTCCGTAACAAATTAAATTAACAAAATAAAATGTTACATCCCGCGCGCGCTCGCGCCTTACCATTCTCCCTGGGCCGTGTGTTTTGCGACACGTAAAGTTTTGACAGCGCCGATACTAATGCTTTGTAATTCAAATGTCGAACGCAACGAATGTCCTTTCCGCGGAACCAAGACCGGTCCGGCGGCTGGCTGGCTCGGCTGGCTCATAAATAATACAACAAGATGTTTTGCTCTCTCTCTCGCTCTCTCCCGGGCAAGTCTATTTCTGGCGAGGAAAATCATATCAAGAGACACAAAGCTTCGCTTCAAAGACAATACCACGCATGCAGGCGGCTATGGTAGCCTATGTCGCGTTGTCGCTAGACGGGGAGAAAAAAGAAAACGTGTCCGACCAACAAAAGGAAGAGGCGCGAATATTTGGAATTATCGAGAAATATGTAAATGACTAAATTTATAGCGCCCAGATGGTGGTCGAAAGTGGGATCGTGATTGTAGCATGTTTCTTATCGTTTTCTCCAAAAACCGTCCGGCGTAAAACCACACCGTGCAAATGACAGTGCAAAATCGCCTCCCTTCTCGGACAATGCGCGAATCTTGCGCTGGGCGGCCGAAATTCGAAAAACAACCTGCTCAATTTTATGCTAATTATGTTCACCCACGATCATACCGGCGCGCGGACCATCCTTTGTGCAAGCCGCCCTCTCTCATTGGATTTGTCGTGAAAATCCACTACCAAACACGGGAGGGATACAAATTCTCGTCCACGGTCGGGGCCTGCAAGCAGCAAGTACACACAAAAACGCTTTGGGGCGAAGCCCAGTGGCTTTGGGGCGAAATTTATGAAGCTAACGCAAAACGTTTCTGGAATATGGGGACCGAAGTTAGGCTTCGATGCGGTTTGCGGTTAGCAAGGACATTAGGGTGGCAGATTGTGATGCTAATATTGAACCTGGGTCCCTTTTAGCAACTTTTTATTTGGTTTGTACTTAGCCGGGAAAAGGGGGGAAAAAGTTGGTATACAAGTTTTTAAATAAATTAATATGTACTCCCAATTTAACTCTCCAGTGTTTCAATCCGTCCTTCATCGGGACATAGTACAAGGACACCCGGGTTCGCATCCAACATTGGAAGGGAGTTTGAAGCTACAACAGAAGCAATATAAGTTACTATCGATATCTCGGTACATAGTTCTGCAGGATATTGGCGTCCCTTTTTTCTAGTTGAAGGCACACAACATTGAGTACATCCCGGAAGGAGAGCATGTCAACATAAAACAAAAAAGCCAATAAAACACACCATGAGGTGAAACTTTCCCCAGACTCTCGAAAGCGAAAACCAAACAGTGCATTACAGCATTTTTGGAGAAAAATCCGCTCCCGTGTTTTTTCTTTGAGTAAGCAGCAAAAAACCCTCCAAAATACAAACAATCATTAGCAAATTCCGGAACCCAACTGCCGAAGCGCTCGTTGTTTGCTGTAGCGAAGGATCGACAGTTTACCATTTCCGGCAGTAAAATTTTACCACTTCCGAAGGATATACTTCGCAGGCTCTAGTGCACTGTGTACCTACGGCAGAACGATAGAAATAACTCAACCCCCAGTGCCCGGGTCAATTTTTAAAGCTCCATCTTTATTTTTTGCACGAACACAGGATCTAACCGCGCGCTTTTTGCATGAATTTGTACATTTTCACAAAATTTGTGTTGATTTTATGCCACCGCCCGGGCTAGATGAGTGTAAAAAGCAAACTTTTTCGAACAAATCTAAACCGTGTAGAGAAGGTCATGAAAGCACGGCGCGTTAGATAAGTTCTCGCTAGGTGATGGTCGTGTGCCTGTGAGGAGTAGCCGAAAATAAAGTGCAAACGCTCACAGTAGCAAACACAAACAGGGCAACGAAGGGCCAAAAAACACTGCTCCGAACCCAAATGCAAATGCTGCTACGTAACCTAACCAAAAAAAAGGCCTGGTGTTTTGCTAGTAAAACGTGCTGATACCCGTGAACCATAGCATCCACATCCGGGGAGGACCGGCAGAGAACTTGCGGTGTGCGCGGTGTAAAGTGGGGCCGGCGCGAGCAACAACAAATCGAAAAGCTGCTTCAAGTGAAAGTGAGCGAGGAAAAGTGTGGCGTTCCTGGCCGTGGACATGGACCTTTATTTTTAATAAGTCATCCTTGCAAGTACACACTGCAGCATTCCATTACACAGACGTCAATCAGTTATATCGAAAATGTTTGTTATACGCTTCATAATTGCTTCTTGCTCTCGGCTCTTCTAATGAAAGCAATCTGTCAGCTACATGCAACGTAATTACCTATCAACTCGCACCGGCTACGTGTGCTACACTGCAAAACATTTTCCTGGAAAATGAGGCAATTTTCCACGGGAAACAATTTTATTTTCGTAAAATGCGCCGTTTTTTTTTGCTCCAAACATTACAATTTTGTAACCTTTAGTTTTAGTAGAAGACAGAGGTTTCAAAACCACGACAGTTTTACGACAAGCAGTCAACATCAGTGAATCTGGGACCGACCAAAATCGAATTCCGAATCGAAACCTGATCACCTTACTGCAGGCCAGATTCCAACGCGTCAGGACTCAACTGCATTGCAAAGGAAAACAGACCCATTAGCCTCCTCCAAAAAAAAAAAAAAAAACAGGTGTGAGGGTCGAATGCGAAAAGAAGAAACGTTGGCACACATAAATCATAAATTTTATTATCATTTCCGGCCAATGAGTAGGAAAGATGGGTCACAAGGATTGGGCAGGCACAAGCCTGCTCACCACCCATCCAGTATGGGAGGCAGCAGAGCCGGCACAGGTGCAACGGTCCGTCGACCGATGCGAGGATGCTGCGAAAGAGGACGAGGACAAAACGGGAAGCAGCAGGGAAGAAAAAAAGCTTGTTCAGCCCCATTAATCTTGATAATACTTCTTGATTGGCCAGGATGGATGGTGCAGTGTCTGGGATTGTTTTTTTTTTTCTTTGTTGGTGTTGGCGTTTTTCGCCTATGCCTTCGCGTACTCGCTTCGCCACTGCCAAATATTCGACGCGTTCGTAGGTGTGAGAATCACTTTATTTATCTCTTTTTTACTCGTTCTGAATTTTGCTTTTTCTCTTGCCGTCCTGTCCCCGCCTGTCTACTCACTGTTTTTTTTTTGTTAGGTTATTTGTTGGGGGGGAGATATTGCGTCCACCAGGAAATGGTCGTAAATTCCAAACGCGGGAAGAATTATGTCTGTTTACGATCGCTCATTTTTCCTCAGCCCGCGTGCGAATCTCCAGACTTTCCCGGCACGTGGCAGTATATTGATTTAGTTAATTAAGGGCAAGTCTATCAACGGCTAACAGGCTTCTATTAACGGCTGGCGAGTGAAGCGACGGCAAATATATAGCACCCAAACGGGCCCCCGGAACCATAAACTTGGGGTCGGGCGAAGTAAAATCGGATAATTTTTGCGCGGACGCTTATATTGTGCCGTGCGTCGCGTTTTTTTTTAAATGCAATTTTACAAAACAATATTTTGCCCGCAAATCAACTATCAAGGTCTGGCTACATGACCCGAGATGTCAAAAAGATTTCGGTTGCAAGGGGGGGGATTACCGAAAAGCTCACGTCAAAACCATCTCAGCTCGAGCAGGCGAAATCTGCTGCAACCGAGAAGTTTGACACCTGACCGTGATGCCAAAATGCGAGAAAGAAGAAGAAGAAGAAATAAATCAAAACAAAACCAACCGAAATAAAGCCAGCAAAGCACGGTACGGTGATAATAATTTATAATTTTCTTCGTAAATACGAAAACTCACTACATTAAACTGATTTTGATATAAAATTCGTGAATATTTTGTAGCAACACCGGAGGCACGTTTGTTTGTTTACAAGCCGAGCAGAGGAATGACAGCAAGCTTTTCGCTTGACGCAGCTTTGCGTGCGCGGTGGTGCACAAAACGAGGCTACACGAACCGAAATGTTTTTGGCAGTTTTTTGAGTTTTCGCTTGCACTTCTCGGTTGGCTTTTCGGTTCATGTAGCTGGCCCTTCAGTATCACAGAGCGAACAGGAAAAAATGATTTATTCAAAAAATAACACCTTTTCCCGAAGCGCCTCATATTGTTTTCCCTGGTTTCGCAAGGAAGCATTGGTCCTTCTTGGAAAGCACTTTTTTCCATCCGAGATCCTGCTCAACCGTGTGAAGAGTGCAGCTGTTTATGCGCCAACAAGCACCTTCTTCGGTCTACTTTTTTTTTGTTGTACTCACTGTAACCCAGTAATCAAGGTGATTTGTGCGAATGTGTATGGAAGCATAACACTGACCTTCCAGGAAGAGGTTTTGAGCATCGCCGACCTTTTGCTAATATGGCGCCATGTTCATGCCGAAAGCTTCGAATATTCCGGACTTTTATTGAATGTTTCCTCAAATCGATGTGAATTTTATTTCATCATCGAAATGTTGGTCTCCTTAAGCGCATTATGTCATTTGAAGGGTTTTTTTTGCATTAAATATTAATCTGATTGAAAAGCCGTGATGCGATCCATAAGAGATGGTAGTTTCTATGTAGTTTAATCCAATGAAGTTATGTATAAAATTATCAGTTTTACAAGGAATTTGATGAACGGATACCAAATATATTGCTCAGGAAATAGAGGAGAATAGAGTGATGTTTGTAATTAAATCCTGCCCACCATCTAACGACATCCTTCGAAGCATCCTTTCACACGCTCTATGTGGAATTTGTTTACAATTTGAAGCGACTGGATGGCACATTTTAATCCTTAAACGTGATCCGTTTGCCCGCGTATCTTCTTTCCCAGATGATATGAGCAGCTTTTTGAAATATAAAAAAAAAACTTCGCCAAGTAACTGGAGAGTAGAGTGGGAACTCCTCCTTAGACACCTTGTTTGTTTGAGCGCATTTTCTAGCTAGTCTCGTACAGTAAACGTATCTTTCTACCCTTGACATGCTTATCACAAAACCGTATCATCCCCGTTCACCTCATTACGTACTTACCGTCTTTTTTTGCTTGCTGCACGAAACGCAACACTTGTCGGCGACACGTGCCAAGGAAAGGTAACACTGATCCAGCGAAAGCCTTCTGCACTATCCTCTTCCTGGCTCGTAATCTTGTTAGTGTGCTGCTGATGTAACTCCAAACAAGCGCTGGCTCTGTACGACGACGACCAATCCAGCCACACGCCGTCCGCAACGGTATTTACCACTTACACTATGCGTGCCTCAATTTTCTTCACTTCCTTGCCAGGATGCTTCACATTTCTTGCTCACTGCACCACTGCTGCACTCTGAAGATGCATTAGCCCCCCGCACTGCAAAAACACAACATTAATATGTAGCCACAGCACTTACTACTACTACGACTACTACTAGCACTCAGCACTGCTCTCTTCTATTTCTCTCACGTTCACAACTCACAGTACGTAGCTCGCAAGGACGAGCCTCTCGAGAATAGCTTTGCAAATTGCACCGAACAACATCGAACATCGAAACACGGCTAACAATTACTCGTTGGAGCGGAAAATTTGCCAAACAAGAATGAAAAAATCTTTTTGTGCGATTGCACACACCGGCGAAGAAAATCGTCACTCACGACTCGTACGGACAAGAGCAAAGGAGCTAAAATGCTGGCATTTCACAGCCTACACTCATGCTTTAAACATGGGAGCAGTACGTTCTATCGTACAACTTTCCGTAGTACACAATGATTGTATTTTCCTATGGTTTAATTTCTGGACGAGCTTTCGCATTGTTTTTGTTTAATTTTCCACAGCAAAACACTATTGCGCGAGTTCCCTACTCTGTTTCTCTCTCTCTCTCTACTACTCTCTCTCATCTGTACCCTGCAATGAATGAAACACTAAAGTAAACAATCCCATTTTCTCCCTCACATCCTGCAAAGCACAGAGGATTTTCTCACCGCGTGAGCAGCCCGCTCGTTCCATTCACCGCACACTCAACAAGCACAAATGCCTCTCACCAAGAAATAAGGTGGGTTTTTTTCACCTCACTGTCAAAAAAAAGCCTTCCAACACTCACTCTGCTCACGCTCACTCTCTCTCTCTCACGCGCACAACCAAAAGGCTGCTGCGCTCTCCTTCGCTCAATCATCATTTTCCACCAGTAAATCCTGGCATTTCTTCCACCAGCTTTTCGCCACACGCGAGGGAATCGATTTTCACGTTCACGCCAACCCAAAACCCCAACCCACACGGGTGTTCCGTTCGTACGGAATTCGGCGTGACTTTTCCGCAAACACTGTTCCCAGCAACCCACCCACGCCTGGAACTCTCGTCCTGCGGGAGGAGTGCTAAAAATGCTCCAATATCGACATTCTGTGTGAACTTTCTTGAACTTCGGAGCTGCCTTTAGTTGGGCTGTTTTGATGGGTGAGAGTAGCACGGAAGAATATTCGATAGGGATGGGGGAGATAGGCTTGTTGAGGAATGCAAACACTTTGGTCGTAGTTTAGTTAGGACTGCTGGTGTTGGTATCCTTTCTTGTTTCCAGTTTCTGTACTTCTTTCGCTCAAACTCCTCAAGCAACCGGGCATGATATACCTACTCAATACTTCATCATCTCAGCACTATAACCATCATCGGAATCGACTTTATACAGAGAACATTCAACCGATCACAAGTATTCTTTCTGGCATATGTGTGACACACTGGCTCCTAATATCCTTGCCCGCGTGAGTGGATTTTCGCACCGCTTTTCGAACTACATTCCGCACACACAAGAATGAGGCGCCACCACATTCCTTCTCGACCTACCATCCTATGCACACACGTACAAAACCGCACACCCTCCTTCACCAGCTCACACATACACACCTACACTCGTACGCGCGTGGGAAAAGAGCTGCGCTGGAACGCAACGGCGCGCGATTGAACGCGCGAGCACTGGCGAACGTGTCGCGAAAACGAGGCAGACCAACCGAACCGAGGAACCGCGCCAAGATCGAACCGAAACCGACCACTTCGCTCGTCCAACTAACCGACCGCTAGCTGACAGCGTACACGCGAACCTGACGCCCAGCGACCGAGACTGCGCCAAAGATACGCGAAGCTGGAGCGCACACAGCGCATGGTTTCGCTCACACGCGCGTTTCTCACTCGCTGGGTTGTGGGTGATGAGCTCGCTTGAGTGAGAGAAAACCTTGCGTACCTCCCTTCTTTCTGTGGTTTCATTGGCTGATAACAAAAACATGCTGGTGGATACGGACAGGCACAATAACTAATCTACTACCAGGCGAATGCAGGAACTGAGGATAGAACTGATGTGAGACGAGACTAAGTGCATTACAAATATAAAATAATAATATATTTATGACATAAACGTGGTATAAACTAAACATGGGTTCAAATTTCAATTTAAAAAGAAAATCGTTCGAAAAATTTGAGTAAATGTATTTTATATTGTTTTGTATATCACAATAATATACAGGCGGGACAATAATGACAACAATTTAAAATTAACAAAAAAAAAATTTAGGCAAACATTTGTTTTGTCTCATACCACAGTGCAACGGTTAAATTCGTTGTGCTGAGGAGTAGGAAAGTATGAACCACCCGATCAAAATTGAGTTTGCAGGGTTTCTCGCTTAAAAATGAATGGTCCCCCTTTCGTGGACAATAAAGCGTACATTGATAGGAGCTTGATTCATAGTTTGGCGTATTGGTTTAGAAGTTTTCTTTCTTGATTTACTAATATTTATTTAATTTATCTAGATTCCATTATGACGGCTGGACGCCTTATTTTCAGCATGACTTATTAAAAGTAAACCGTTTCTAATGGACGCTTTTTGGCTACACCTACCATATTTATTTCCTTTATTGTTTTTAATTACTTTTAAACTGTTGAAAAAAGATAAACAGGATTTTTATATTACATGTAACTTGCAAAAAATATTCTTTTCGATAAATTGTGCTTTATTTTCAACAAAAGGAATGTTGTAATCTTTTACTTAATCCAGTTTACAGCTCTACAATGATGTAAAAATGTGGTTCCCAATCTGTTACATGATATTTATCATTGTATGACACAACTTTGTGGTCGTAAATCTTACACCCATGCTTTGCTTACATCACATTCCTTTCGAACGAAATTAAAAACAAACGGCTGCGTATATTTTGAATTTAAAATTTAACCGGTACGCTTTTTTTAACGCGACACCGCGTGGTGATAACCGTTAAATCGTTTCAATCAACCGTCTTACATATAAACACACCCACTCATTCAGTTCATCATTGCGTTCGGTTAAAAGTTACGATTAGTTTGAAACATTTTTATCTTTAGTTTAGAAATAAATACTTTATTAAACAAATGATACAAGCACAACTATCCAGAAATGTGCTTTGGCGCTGGAGCAACTAAAGCTGCCTTAACCGGCTGTGGTTGCCCCGAGTGAGCGTGATGCTGACCCTGAGCCATTTTTCCCGCTGGAAGTGGCACTTTTCGGGTGATGTGATGCAGTGGCACAAAGTTACGCTTCTGATGAAAGGATGGATGTAGTGGGTTTAGCTTGGGAGCGATACTTTTCGGAATGTACGACCGGTAGTCCTTCTTTGGTTCTTGGGCAAACTGCTGTCGAAGATGTTGTGCGGCTGGAGCGTTTGGATGGGCGTGTCCTTGCGATGCTGCCGGAAGATGTTCGACCTTCACGTGCAGTCGCTGATTGTTGTACGGAAGGGCAGTTTGGCGTTGTTTGGTTTGTTGGGCATGAGACTGTTGAACGGGGTGTTGTTGTTCTTGGTGCGAACCGACATTGTACGCGGACTGGACTAGGTACTGTTGATGTGGCTGGAAGAGATGCTGTTGCTGTTCGGGTTGGGCTGGATGATACTGATGCTGATGTTGGTGCTGCGGAGCTGGGGCCGAATATTGATAGTCTGGAGCTTGCTGGTGTTGATGGAAATCCTCAGCTGGTGGATAGTAGCCTCTATCTTCCACCGAATGAACATTCTTCAGCGCATGTGGAAACACATTCTCCTGTCCTGAAGCACTTGGGTAGGATCCGTTTAATCCAGGAACTACCAGCAACAATGCAAACAGACAACTTGCCAGTAGCTACAACGAAAAGCAGCCATTAATAATCCAACGAGTGAAAGGGAAAACTCCTCAAAGGATGGAGAAAGCGCAGTTGTTTGATAACATTTGTTTTATGTCTCGCCAAAAAATACAGTAGCGATATGGCCAAGGAGCCGGAACGAAATACTTACCATTTCACCAGCCATCGTCTTCGCGAGTGTGAAGTTAAAGTTTGCTAACGAAGAAGCTGAACTGCGGGAGTTGGCCGGGCAGTTTGCACTGGTTGCTTTCGGTAAATCACGTGGCTCTCTATTACTACGCTGAACAGTGTTGAAAGTGAACTGATGCTGGTGCTGGTTATGTCCGGTGGTTTTTATACCTTGCCCAGTTTTGGTGGACCACCAAACCTGGGGCAGTGATTCCTCGTGGACACGGATTGGTCATCGATGAGCGGAACGTTGTAAATCTTCTTTATACAACTGTCACGCCGTTGCGCTTTAATTGTGCGCATCGATTCCGCCAAAAGTGACCGGGCTGATAAGTGAGTCTTAATCATGTCCCTTCCCTACCACCGGTCGGTATAGCCACCCCGGCCGATGTTTTGGACAACAAACAATAGTTGCCAATAAACGACGCGTAATCGATTTCCACGCGGGCTGAGAGAGATGTAACAGGGAGCATGATTTTAAATGCAATAATGATTAGATACGTCAAATATTTACTGTTTTTATAATTTGTAGTTTTATGGAGACCACACTAAATTGTATTATGAAATATGCTAAACACAGTCTCGATTTAACAGCATGGTCAGAACAAAAAAAACGAATCATAATTGTTACTAATCAGACAATTGTGCTGATTAACTTATGAATCTTCATGAATTTTAAATGATGAAAAGGAATTCTTCTAATTTCTTTCGGCTCGTTTCACAATCAAGAAAGCCAGTAATGCCAGTACACTAGACATCCTAAGGTTATAGTGCCAAAGAAGAGTCAGAAGAATTTAGTATTTTTTTTCTACGGTCAGTGCGATATATCCACGATATGGAAGATACCACTGCATGTAGAGCCGTTGCTAGTAAATTAAAGCAAATTAGAAGCAATCTGCCAGCCACTGAAATCGAGTTATCATTCAAATTTGCAAGTAATTACTTATTGTTCGCACATTTTTATGTACATTTGTTTTATGCAGACTGTCTCTCAGCGCCAGCACAAAACAAAACAGTAAACACCGCCATCAATGCACGCCCCGAAACAAATTAAAGAATCTGGGCTAGACAATCATGCAGTGTACTCAATCCATGCCGAAGGAGGGATCTGAACCGTTCCGAAGAAAGGGGAGAAGGCTCCAAACCGCCCGAACCTGTTGCTGCTGCAAATGATGCAAAAGAGCAACGCGAGCTGATTGCGATGAAAACGGTACTCATCCTCATCCCATCATGTACGCTGGATATGCTTGCCAGTGCCTCACCCATAGCCTTTTTAGCTGAAACGGTCTGTTCTCTATGTTTTATGCTCCCTGTACACATATATCGTGTCTGCTCCTTTTTCTCTTTCTTACCTTCACTCACACGCACACAGCCGCACACACCCATTCGTTGGGGAGAATCCGCGATCGCGGTCTTTTCTTCGCGATGCCACAAACACACCATTCTACTTGCTGGTTTTATTGCTTACGAGCAACACCTGGTTTGGGTGCGTAAAGCGGCGATGGTGCAAAGTATCAATTCATTCTTCGTCCACCAGGTCTGAGTCATGTGCAAGCAGGCAGACATCGGGTGTCGGTCTGTCATTTAAGTTATTTTTCGTGGCTCATATTATACACATCGTTCGCAGAAGATCACACATTGCAAGCAAATAGTTAAGGTGAGTATTAGTGTGAAACGTTCATAATTATCTGCATATTGAGTGGTGCACGAGCAGTGGTGTGAAGCGCAACAACCTGCGTTAATACCTGCAACGACAACCAGGTCCATAACCCAGAGTCCAGAGGAACCTCTGCAGGTGGTAGTGTCTTGAAGACGTCCGACCTGCCTCCTGCTCGCTTCCATTCATGCTCACGCGTGCCAGCATAAACAAGCATAAAACATGTTGCTCACCACCACATACTCGCTGCTCGGTTTGCGGGCTCTCACAAACACACCGGTCACATTCCCCGACCAGGGAACCGTTACACCTGGTTCCGAGAGAAACTCTTCCCATCTCCGTCTGTCCCGTACACGAACAGAGAGAGAGAGAGAGCAGCGTTCGAAAAAAGCGAACGAAAAACCTGTTGCGTCCATTTCCGCGCTGAAGATCAAGCTGGTTCGCGCCTGCTGCACACGTTCTAATCCCCGATCGAGGCTTTAGCCTTATTTGCCGTGCACCTATCGCCGAGAACAGGATGAACGGGAAACGTGTTCCGCGCGTTGTTTTGTGCTACAGTCTCTTGTAACCTGCAGTCTGTGATCGGAGTAACAAGATCCTTTTATCGGTGTCTACGCAACTATCTCAACGTGGCGTCTCTTTGCTCGGAGCCTCAACAGTTCTTCCGTGTGCCAACGGTTCGTGACATATGGTACAGTACTAGCGATGTTTTATGTGTGCAAATGATCCCCACAACCCTCCACAGAACTGTGTTACGTGCGTTTTTGGTGTGTCGTGGAATCGAAAACAGATAAAACTATCTTTCCGTACCACCAACTGGTCTGAAAGAACACGAACCACAGAACAGAAGGAAAACGGGCCGTTAAGCAAAATCAACACTGCGTGACGCGCAACCATCCGCGTGCGAAGATCGTGTGTGCCTTCTAAGTGCCTGTGCTGAACGTGTGTGCCTTAAAGTGGAAATTGTGAGCTCCAGACCGGCGGCCATCAAATGTATTCCTTATGTCCGACTGTCTGTTAAATGATTCTGGCACCATTTTTGTGCGATCCGATGTGATACTGGATTACCAACTTTGTTCTGTGCTTTCGGTGCGATCGACGATTTGTGTGTTTAAAGTTCGGTTCTCCAGTTCCAGAATTTTGGAGATCAGTGTTAGTGAAAAATGCGAAGAAGAAGACAGAGTTGAGAATAACCTCAATCCTACGACCCTGAGACCATGCATACCGGATGTGAACTGTGGTTGACTGGACTCCCCTTTTTTTGTTAGCAGAATACAAATGTGCCCGACGTACAGTAGACTAACCACAACAGACACTCCACTGTTAAGGTCTTAATATTTGCGCACTTCGCTCTGGGGGATTTAGTCTTACGGGGAGATCTTGGCGAAACGATCTCGGCTCTCACCCACACCGTGCAGGCAGGAAACGAAACCGGGGCTACATAATTATCGGGGAGCGTCGGGGGAACTGTGTACAATGCTGGGAACGGTTCGCATACTACTTACTCCCGGGCGGCTGGCTCCGTCGGTTCGTCGTCCTATTAATCCCACCGTCTTTTTTCCTCCACTTGCCAGCGAGGTTCGCTCGCTCGTTTTCTCTTCCCGTTTCGCGGCCAGACCATTCGCCTTCGAAGATGCCACGGTGCTTCTGTTTAATAACTTTTCCACATCAAAATCACTGGAATGTGAAATTTAAATCAATTGTTTGAAGTGAACATAGCGAGGCAACAGCGGCAGCACCAGCTAGCAGCTAGCGAGTGAGTGAGTTTGTTGTTGCTTCCTTCTTTCGGAAAGGGATTCACAGCTCATGTTTTCCCCCTCATTTTGCTCGGACGTTCTTTACGGGTGAGGCCAACCGTAGTGAAACAGTCAGCGCCCTAACCTACCCTTCGTCACATTTCGGAGCCATCTTGCAGTGCAGTGGCCGTTCCGCGACAGAAACAGGCCGGTATTACTGTGCGAACCCTGACCGAAGCAACAGCACGCGCGCGTTCCTGCATCATTGCACAGTATCGAAAGTGTGGAAGAAATCTTCCTCTTCTTTTCCGTTATACATTCCACCAAGTGTTCAATATCCGTTAAGCGCTAAACGGTCGATCTTCTAGTGTTTATCGTCGGAACCCGAAGCATCGCCGGAAAAAAAACTTCTCAAATCAGCGCATCGAAAGTAACCGTGCGTCTTCCCAGGCACAATTATGATTGTTTGGCGCTACGACGAATCAGTTGTGCTCGAGTGATTAATAGCCCCGGCGTCGTCGTTCGCACGAAAATTTATTCGGAATTAGCTCACCCGCGTAATTGGATGTCGTGGAATTCCAACCGCAGCAATGGTGGTGGTTCTCAAATGTCTTTGAGCTTTTGAGCACCAATCCCGAGCGTGTTGTTGTTATCGTGATTCCCGGGGATAGTAATTTCCGATCGAGCGTCAAAACTGGTACAACAACAAGATGCGCGTTAAAACGCTGAGACAGATAAAAAACCAGCGGGGACATCGTAACCACCACGGCAGCCACCATAACCATCACAGCCATGTGGCACCCAATGGTAGTAGCAGCAGGAACGAACGCTTGATGATCTTTAATTTGAAATCGTCATCATCTCAGTCTTTAACCTTTAAACTGTGGCTTGGGCATTTGAGCGTCAGCGACACGAGCCATATCGCCAATTCTCACGCACAGCGCTCCCAGGGAGTGAAGGCACAAACCACCCTACGCAAACCCCATCATTCACGGCTCCATTTAAATACTCTTTTAATCGTGTGTTTCTTCTGGCTTTTGCTTTGCTTCTTGCGTTTCTTCTTCGTCGTAGCAGCGATCGAGGCGCACTATTTTTCCCCCGAAAGACTGAACGCGTTGGTGAATTGCATGAATCCACCATACAGAATGCCGCCACAGCCGCTCGGTGCGTACGGTATGCAGCACGATCATCACTCCAGCATACCGGGGACGGCATCGACGGAGGCACATGTACTGAATACACCGCTCCGGACACATTCGTCCAAGTTTCCGGTAGGTTATCGCAAAGTAAAATGCACACGATCACAGTGTCTTAAAGGATTGACTCTTTCAGATCGAACGGGAACTGATACTATCGTCCAACAAAAATTCCTCAAAAATCCCGCTCATGCAGGATAACAGAAATACCAGTATTCCGGCGCTCCTTAATCGATCTGCTACGTCCGCAATAGGTCCTGATCTTCCAGTGAAGCAAACGCAGGCATGGGTGAGTGAACGTGCTTTTATGGTAACAGTTGCATCGCTAATTGCTTCTCGTAATCTACCATAGAACCAGCCACAGATGGATACAATACATTCGGCAGTTTCCGGTTCCATGCCACGCACGATCGTGCGCTTCCCGGAAGATGTGACGGCGCTTGCCGATCGTGATGGTAACTTCCAGAGGGAGAAAGACTCCACCACGGTGAAGAAATCCGTCACCAAGACTTATCATACGCTCAAGGATCTGATCTCGTCCAAGTTCAAAAAGGATGCTAATGAACAAAACGACGAACTGAACAATGTAACCTCAATGCTGCACGGTCACCAGTCGAACTTGGATCAGGGTCAATCAAGCAGTCAGCAGCAACAGCAGCAGCAGCAGCAACAGCAACAGCACGGAGGCAATAATCAGAGCGGATCGTATATGTACAGCTCAGCGTCCGACAATAACTTGCTGCAAGCGCAGTCCAACCTTAACGTGTGGCCGTCCAGTAGCCAAAGTAATTCCCCACTGTACTATCACAAAAAGTTCTCCGATCCGGCCGAAGGATTCAGCGCTTCGAAAGCTCTCTCACAGCCGCAGCTAAACATCGGCGAACAGTCGAACCGTAACACACAGCACGTGGTCAGTATGCTGCCGGCTCCAGTCGACGGTACGGATAGTGATGATGGTGGATTTCGGCAGCACAGTGCCACTCGGCAGACCAATCAGTCCATGCCTAACGGGCCGAGCCAGAGTCAGGGCGCGGTGATGCATGGGAATCGATCAACGGCTCAACAGCAACCTGCCTACATCCAAAACTATCGGCACAATCACGCACAACAGCAGCAACAACAGCAGCATCTACAGCAGCAACATCACATGTCGTACCAGCAGGCCCTTCATAACGCTAAACAACGGGCCGCATTGGAGGGTGGATCCAGTTCGAATATTCAATCATCGTCCTATAACACAACCGTGACGGTAGGAGATCAGAGTACAAGCCATCATCATCACCATCACAACCATCATCAGGGCGAGCCGGGAATGCAAAAGCACACCATTTCGGTGGACATAAACAGTGGATCGTCGGTCAACGTATCCACCGGAGAGTCGCATGATGCTGGAGCGTACGATAAAAATGGTAATCACTCGTCCAACATTGACTCTGGTCGCGGCAGTTCCTCGATGGCTACCGCTAGTGCTGATGCTGTGATGGAAAAACACAAAATCAAGTCTGATGGTGAATGGGTAAGTGTGAAATGGGTTTTATTAGAGTCTTGTAATTATAATGGTTTTCTCAAACTTCAAGATCGATGTTGTTGATGTGGAACTGCGGAACATTCTTGAGCCGGGTATGAAATCAATGAACCTTCGTCCAGAGAGCACAATGTCCGAGAGTGCTTCATCCATGTCACCACCACTCCCTCCGCTCTCTCCACATGAGGCATACAACCACAGTGCAGCGCAAACTAGTGGCAATGTCCAAACGAAGTCCAACAACACTAGCAAACTTCAAAAGCAAGAGTACGGCACCGACACGTATAATCGGGCAAGTAAAAACCCACAGCCAATAGGTCCATCCAAGGGACAACCATCGCCCAACACAATACAGAACTACATGAACCATCTGAAGCTATCCAGCAACAAAAAGCACGAGCAGAATGCCCTCAAGAAGCATCGTAAGTAGGACAAACTGGAAACTTAGTCTAGAATTCCTATGTGTAATCATCTTTTTCTTTGAAAATAGTGTTCGGTCTGGATACTGATGTTGCCTCCGTCACGAATACGACACGCTCACTGGATCTCGAATCACTGCTCGGTGGGCCCTGGGATGGTGCCCAATCGGTGTCGGAGTCGGAGACGGACGGTGGCGGTTTGCAACAGATCCGCAACCAGCTCGAAGGCCTCGAAACAATGTATAGCGAAGTACTGAAAATGCTGGGTAATCGTATGGCCACGAACGAGTCAACGCTTCGGGCAAACAGACGCAGACGCCATGGTAGCATGTCGTCTCTTCCGTCCAGCTCGATCAGTGGCCGTCCGATCCGCGATCGGCGAAGATTAGACGAACGCCGCAAGGTGCGTGATATCAAAGGTATCAACAAACGCTTCCAACGGCTGGAATCGCATGTAGTCACGCTAGCACGCAGTGTGGCCCATCTTTCGTCGGAGATGCGTTCGCAGCATCTTGTTTCACAGGAGCTAGAGGAGTTGCGAAACGATTTGGCACTGTTGCGCTCACAATCCATGCACAATCTACCAATGAACAGTAGTGGCAATGCTAACGCCAACGCATCTGCCCGTGAACCGATCAACCTGACCAATCCGAAGCGGGTGAAGAAGCTGACGAAATTTTTTGGCGAAGATCCGCCACTGATGAAACTGTTTCTCAAAAAACTCGGCTATGAGGTAAGGATGCGTTGGACTGCTTTTAAACAAAATAAATTCCTCTACTAATTCGCTTAATGGTACACAGAAATATGCGCCCATCTTCGAGAGCGAGCGTGTCGGCATGATCGAGCTTCCGTACCTGGGCGAGGAAAGGCTGCAAAAGATGGGCATTCCACTTGGGCCTCGACTGAGGATTCTTCAAGAGGCGCAAATATCGCTGTGTCGCGATACGACGCAAGCCGATCGGAATCGTACGTAAGTGACGTGACGTGTGAGCCAAAGAACTGAAACAAGCAAACAAGTATTTTAGACATTCGTGTGAAAGTCTCTCTCTCTCGCTCTGTCTCTCTCCCGGTGCAAGAGATTAAGCAAACTGCAGGTGCTATTGGAAATAATAATCTTACTGGCATTTTTGCAGCCGCTTTGCTTATCATCCCATCCCCAGTGATTAGAGAATTACGAAATTAAATCTCATTAATCTTTGAAACAAACTACGATCGTCGTCAGATGCCTTTGCTAATCTTTTCGGATAGGTAATATCACAAGAGTACTACAAGAATTGAAAATGAAAATCAATCGCTGCTCCTCTATTTATGAGGGAGATTCGGTCAGCACATTGACCTTACGGGGAACGTACGGAATCGCAATAGAACCTACCCGCCAGACATCGTCATCGGCATTGCTTGGAAGACCTCATTAGATTAAACGTAAGCAATTGACGCCGGTGTTGCAGTTCAGTCCTGATAATTACTGTCCTATTATCAGCACACGCCTCATTCATCGGAAAGTCAACAGATGGGTTCGTGTAGAGATCGGGTCGTCTGCCTCACTGGTGATCATGGATGGGCTAGTAGCTCTTTAGTTGTTAGCGATTGCTTGTCGCAGGAACAGCTACGTACATCTTAGGAGTTTTGTGTCAGTGAAGATGAAGTGTTTTCAAACAGTTGTCTCCGCAGTTCTTCTGCTGGCCCTGTGCTTGCACGCGGTATCTGCCGAAGTAGTAAACTTTAAGAAATGTCCTGGTGAAGGTAGGAAGGGAAAGATTGCCGAACTATCGAAGAAGTGCCTATTAATTCCTTATCATCTTGACAGCTGTAGAGAAATGTACAATTCACGAGGTTACGATCACACCATGCCCGGAAGCTGAGGAAGGTCGTGCCTGTACCGTGTACCGCGGAACGAACGTCAGCATTACATTCGACTTTACACCCGGTATGCAATTCTTGGATTCGGTATTTGTATCCTGTGTAGTGTAAATCTATTGTTCCAACCTTTCGTTAGAATTCGCTGCCAATGAGCTCACGGCTGATGTGGCCTGGACTAAGCCAAGCTTTGATTTACCCTTCGTTGGCATGGATACAGCCGCCTGTAAACATACAAGCTGCCCAGTGACATCTGGCAATCGGCAAACGTACGCCTACAACTTGCCCATTAAGAAGACTTATCCTCCGGTAGGTGAATGCTCCACATTTAACGCATTTAGCAAAAACCATTCACGAGGCCATCATGACGATTTAACTTCTTCCCACAGCAACATTACGACGTCAAGTGGAAGCTGACGAGCGAGAATAATGATTCCTGCAATTGTACAGATCAACATCACCAAGAAGACCAAGCGCACTTAGGACATGTTCCCTTTACATGGTGAAGATGGACCGAATAAAAACAAAATTCAATTGTGTCTGATCATGCTTTATGGGTCGTTAAAGTGTCCACACCACGGGTTTTAAAGCGGTAGAACAATACATTCGTTGTAATTGCTCCACAAACCATGTAATAAACGGTGGAATTAGTTGAAGATCAATAAAACGGCCGCCAACGGACTAATCTATCTGGCGCTGACTGAAGCTCACAGCTCGCTATCGCTATTCGTAAACATTGACCAGACCCTTAACCTTGACATCACCAAAGACGTCCGGTGGCGCGTGAAGCGCCTTCGAAAGACATACACACACATGAGTGCCGCGCGCGCGCTTCCCAAAAGGTCATCGGTGCGTGAGGAACACCAGGGAAGGTGTTGATACCTCTCAAGACAGAGTGGGAAAGAACGATCTGGGGCGGCGCGTATGAGTAAGCAAAGGCCACATCTCGCGTTCGACACGTATATGCTGTGTGCCAAATTGGCTAACCAATTCATTCAACACCCAGCGGGTTGCGCTTCTGTAGAGGAAAGATTGGATTGGATTGGATTGGGAAAGGGAGCTAAGTAAACGGGGGTTTCGGGTTTTCGCTCAATACCGTTTTTGGAAAGAGGTTCAATTCCACCATAAATACATACACCTCTCCAGCGAGGTCGGTTGGCTCTGTTCGCTATGGCGAGCGTGTGCGGTGCGGTAGCAGCTCGGCCAACGATCGGTCAACATCTGCGCGGGGATACATTGAATGATCGTGGCGCTATTCGACCAGAATTGTTCATCCGGCGCGACCGTGTGCACACGAGTTTTCGGTGACCTCAATTGCGGCTCTGCTGGTTGTCAAAGAGTGGATAACCTTTGTGAACTTCGGAGCGCAACCTGGATATTGCAAGCAGCTCACTCCTGAGGGACCTCGTTCATAACATATTCTCAGGACACTAATCAGATGATTAAGTATCATCGAGTGCGATCATTAGGTAGGTGTTCAAATACGTTCGGTCAGTCAAACGAAACTGTTGCTCAAATGTCTTGAAACGACTTACAAGGCCAAACAACAGTCACGTGATGAAAGTGGTGAAAGGTAAGACAACGTTTAACAAAAAGAAAATGGAAATTTTAAACCGTTTGTGGCGCCAAAAACAAAACTCACATTCATGGGTAAAAAAGGGACCAGCATTTTAAACATGCTAACGGTCGAATGCCACCTGTTCTACGGGTAGGGCTAGAACATGTCATATGGTGTGTTTAAAAAAAAGGGAGAAATCCCATTACTACGTACTCATCCCTCTGGATGACGAATACAGGTAGGAAAGAAATAAAGAGCGTGAAGTGCTGCTCTTTTACCGGTGTGTGTAATAACAATGAGGTGCGTTTAATACACAGAGCTCTTCTACGCACACTACCTACCTGGCTGGGCAGTTGTGTTGGTGTTTGTGTCGTCGCTGTTCATCTCTAATTTCCAGGGAGCACAGCGACTAGGTTGCACTGTGCATTTCTCCTAAACCGTCGCGATTTTTAGCTGCGCGTACCACTCTCCCTAGCAATCAAGCGGACGGGTCAGCTCAAGTCAGCTGAAAACGATCACGAATCGCAGTGATTTTGTGCGTGTTTCTTGCAGTAAGCCATGAGAACAAGTGCTGAAAAGCTGTATAACGGGGAACAGCCAGGGAATTACAGAGGCTTCGTGTGCAAATTTGCGTGACAAAAAGCGACATCCCGTCCATAAATCAAGAAGTGTTCTCTCGAGTGTGCACTTCGCTGTGTAAGTCAATTAAGGCGAAACGACGCGTGTGTGTTAAGTGTAAATATTTGGCGACAACAAAAAGCATCGTATCGCGTCCGAGTGTTTACAAAAGTTGATCATTATGATGCGCCCCCAGGAGGCAAGCTTTAAGTGACGTTTTGCCTTGCGATTTCGAAAGCTCCAACAATTGCCGCAACATTGTTCTTTTTTTTCCAAAACACCCCATCGGTGGAAACTGGAATGTCACTGGAAAACAGCATAGTTGTCCCACTTTCCGCACAACCGTACGACATTCCAACAGCGCGTGTACATCCCAGGGCACAGAGGAAGCAGCGGTGGTGATGATTCCCGATCGGTAGATGGCTGTTTGCCAAAAAAAGCCGAAACTAATAACAGACAAGAAGAAATAAAACACTATACCCGAATACCGCAGCGCAGACGGTGTTTCGCTGCTTTCATAGCAGTCGTGTGGCAAGCGTCTCCGTGCGTTCCGGCGAGCTCCAAATACCGGTAACGGTACACGGGACCTCGAAGAGTCGAAGAAAAGCTCTCCGCAACAACTGGAAAGGAAAGCAAAACTGTGCCACAAGCCGTGCACACCGCCCCGTTCCGGCATAAGAAGAGGCAGTGAAAAGAACCGGGGCCCGGGTTTCATCTCGAATAGGAAGGAGAAGCAGCACATTAAGCATGGGAAATTGTGAGCTACTTAATTTTCTTGTGACGTGACATAAACTGGAGCAAAATTGCTGCTGCTGGTGAGAGACGGTTCAATCGGTCTCGTAAAGTGCAAACGATCGCTTCGCGGATTTATGTGCAGCATGCGTTTTAATTTCTACTACTACTACTACTAATGCTGATATTGCTGTTAAGACTTATCTAAACAACAACAAACCACCGGTCAGAAGTCGCGTTATCATTATAAGAAAGAGCGAAGCAAAACGAACGTGTCTAGCAGTCGAAGTGGTGTGTTATCTCATACGCAAGTTCACGCTCAATATAAAGCCTTTGCGCGCTGAACGCATGCAAACGCGGTAAAGGCATTAATATTCACACCCTGCCAAGACACGTAGACGTTTGGCATTTTATTTTTATTTTGCCGGTGTGCGGTTTTTGCTGCGGTTTATCGCGCGCCTCACCACGACGAGCAGCTGAAGAAGACAAACACAGTCAGCCAGAAGGCGGAAAATGTCCACCAGGCAGCTTATTAGTACGAGTTGTTCCTGCGGGGAGTAGGAGATCTGGGTGGTGCAAAGGAATCGAGTGATGATGGTACCAGCTCGTCCCCATGTTTGGCCATACCATGATGTCATTCGATGTGTAAATTAGCTGAAACATCATAACCCGTACGATCTACGGGACGGACTGGTGGAGAGCTTTCGTTCGTCGAGGAACGAGTTAGACGAAAGCAAACAATTCCTCTGCAAGACCGCATTGATTGCTCCTGGTGTGCTCACGGTGTGCTAACTAATAGGGTTTGAATCGACGAAAAAAAAAAACCCACAGGATTTTAAATAATAAGAACATCAACAAGAAAGGTCGTGTGAGACTTGGTTGCTCACTCTATCGATCAAAGTTACATCCACAGTGTTGCCTGTGCACATCAACTCTGATTGCAGAGATAGTGTGAAAAGGTGGTGTAAGATTCCATCCATCATAAGGGCCAGTTTGAATTGGTTGAACAGTGGAACAACAAAAAAATCATACAACCTTCAAAGTTTATCTATCGACCAGCAGCGGTTAAAACAATCCGATAGGCTCAGCGAGTTGTTCGAAAACGTGTTGTTTGAGTTTGAACAAGTAAATTTGCTCGTAACGATGAGCAACGAAACCGATCAGGAAACGGCGGCTTCGGGTGGAGAAGGGGACATTTTAAAAAATTCTACCATACCGGCCCAACAACATCATCATCATCATCATCACCACATAATGTCCACTAGTGTGGAGGAGGTGGACGAACAGGTACTGGAATTGGTGACACAGTCATCGACGACTACCGTGGACACCAACAATAGCAGCCGAGTGCAAAAGTCATACAAAAATTTGCATGAATATTCGGGTAAGTAGTAGGTACATCCTCCAGTAGAATAGTTTACTGAAGTTACCCTAGGAACCCATAGCAACGCCCACTTGTTCGTGAACACGTTGATGGAGTGCCGTTTCCATATCCAGCATCCGTCAGAAATTGATAAATAAATGTAATTTTCTTTACGGTTTTTATGCTTCCAAAAGAAGGTAGTCCGCCGCCCCCACAGTCAATTTGTTGTCCACTCGAAGAACCGCCAGAGTTCGGATAGGTTTCGTAGAGGCAGGCAATAGGAAGGTACTGTCAGTGATTGTGCAGCGCGATAGAGGAGACTCGTTGGTGATAATAAATAGCACACAAAACACAACAACTCTGTGGCTCCTTTTCTCTCGCGAGCCCACCCATCGGTCTCTATCTCTAAACATCACAAGGCACAACAAAACACCGCAGCTGTCCGCGAGTCGACGAGACGGTATCACACAGCGAATTCCGTAGCATTTGCTACTGCTGCCTTCGCGTTGTAGTAAGGGGTTGTGATTAGAGCCGCGAGTGCGCGCATGTTCCACGCGCAAAAACGGGGAAGTACGTCCCAAACTCATCCTCAAACAGCTGTCACCTGTGCTCTCAGGCAGACGTGCGTGTGTTGTGACCGGTGTCCTTTTTGTTTTCGTTGTGGGCCGGTGTTTTAATATATATATCATTAAGTGTCCACGTTGCAGATGCAATGGCTTGCGTGAGGTGTGAAAATAATGCCACTTAGTTGTGTTTGTGTTGTGTAACAATCGGTACTTTTTGCTCAATCGCACCCCCCTCTACGTAAAGGGTGCCCGCCCAAATGCCGAAATGTCCAACGACCTACCCGTGTCAACCTCCAGTGCTAAGGGACTGATAGACGATTCGAGCGGTTCCAAAGAATGGCGTAAAGTGTCGCGTTTTACTTTAAAAAAAACAGCCTTTTATCAAATTAATCCCCCCCCATTATCCCTAGGTCGGTAATACGATGAACGAATGCCCTTGAATTAATCGAACGCGTGTTTTTCCTTTTTTCATTGCAGAGGAAATGCTGGAAACAGAAAAGGCCGGCCTAGTGGAGCGAGTGTACGATCTCGAACGTCAGGTACTGGAACACAAGGATGAGATCGTTTGTCTCAAGTCCACACTGGCCGATGTGTTGCGTCGGCTGGCCACTATAGATAACAGCTACGAGAACAGCACTAGCGGCAGTGGTCGAGGTGGGACCGGAACGCCTGCGAGCAGCGGTGCAGCAGCGGGAACGGGTGGACATCATGCGGTCAGTGATAACGTGTCCGCCAGCGCTCAGAATAGTTTATCCAGCAAAAGCTTCCGCTTCTCCCGCAACACACTAACGAGGCGTAGGTGTATTTTTTATTTTGTTATTAGATATTTATGATGTTTTGGTTCTCCTCTCGGAAAAAAATATGAACTAATTCCTTATCATTCGCTTTTGGTAGTGAATTCTACGGTGGAGGAAAAACGCTTCGGCCGGGTTCCGTCTCGTGTGACCAGCTCGCCGTCACGGATGAAGCCGAACCTCGCGCAAAAGGCCATCCACTACTCAAACGGCTCGCTGCATTCCGACTCGATGAGCAGTCATTCGATCTCACCTGCCCCGTCCCCATCGCCGAGACAACCAAACGCGACCGCAATGGCCAACTCGCACCATGCACTGTTGGCTTCCTCCGGCATGGGAAAGCGGTGGTCTTCGACAGGGGATTTCGTCAGTACACCGGGCAGTCCCAGTGGCACCGGAAGCAGTGGAAGGTGCGTAATGCCCGGGTCTTGGAGCCGGATTTAACATGCATTCCTAACGAAAATTATCTTATCAAGCATGATGAGGGAAAATCTAGCACCTAGCGGGCTGCTTATTGAATTTGATAATTTATAGCGTATATTAGAAGATCTAGATTTGATTGTTTTTTCACCATTTTAAATCATGTCTTGAATTCTGTTCTCGTTTCTAAATCCTTCTACCACAGCATGTCCCGGTTTTCGGCCAAATCACTACTGAATCTCAGTGGCAATTCCAGCCGTCAGGGCCAATCACATCCGTACGTACAGAGGAAAAACGATGACGACGAGTACGTGAAGCTGTACATTAGCGGCCGTCCGATCGTTATCCACTTACCCGAGGCACAACTATCCACGTACGAACTGACCAAGGTACAGCCGGCCCCGAACAGACGTTTACGGCTTGATTGGGCGTACGGGTATCGAGGAAAGGACTGCCGGTCGAATCTGTATCAACTGCCAACCGGCGAAATGGTGTACTTCGTGGCAGCCGTTGTTATCCTGTACAACATGGACGAACATACGCAGCGACACTATCTCGGTCACACGGACGACGTGAAGAGTTTGGCCGTCCATCCAAACAAACTGCTGGTGGCAAGCGGACAGTGCGGTGGCCACGAAGGTCGTGAATCACTGCCACATATCCTCATCTGGAATTCGGTCTCGTTGGCGACGTTAAATATGGTTGGGGTTGGCGAATTTACCGGGTCAATCAATTGCATCTCGTTCAGCCGGGCGGACAGTGGCAGCATACTGGCCGCTATTGACGATTCACCCGACAAGATCATATCGATATGGGACTGGCAGAAGAAAGACGGCGGGCGAAAGATTACCGAAACAAAATGTTCGGTCGATACGGTCGTTGCGGTTGAGTTTCATCCGCTTGATAAAGGACAGATAATTACGATCGGGAAGAACCACATCGCCTTTTGGTCGCTGGATCAGAACGGTATGCTGTACAAGCGAATGGGTGTGTTCGAGAGCTTCGAGAAACCGAAATACGTGACGGCGATTTCGTTCACACAAACGGGTGATGTTGTGACCGGTGATTCGAGTGGTAATTTGGCCGTTTGGAAGCGTGGCACGAACGTTATTAGTCGCTTCCTGAAGAAGGTGCACGAAGGTCCTGTGTTCACGATTTGTGCCCTTCGAAATGGGGGTTTCGTAACGGGCGGTAAGGATGGATTGCTTTTGCTGTTCGATGACGCACTGCACATGAAGGCGGAACAGATCGTCGAGGCACATTTCGGTGCGGTTCGAGTGGTGGCACAGGGCAAAGGTTCCCAGCTGCTGATCGGCACAACGAAGAACTGCATATTGTCCGGCGACTTTACGCTCAGCCTCGTACCGATCGTTATGGGCCACACGGATATTCTGTGGTCGTTGGCAACGCACCCACAGGTGGCTCAATTCGTTACCGGTGGTAGAGACAGACTGTTGCAGTTGTGGGACTCTTTATCGCACTCGGTTGTGTGGAGCAAAGATATCGGCGAACCGATTCATTCGGTGCAGATATCCAACGGTGGTGATGTGATTGTGGCGGGAGGTGTTGGTGGGCGGTGGTCCGTGTTCGATATTGTGACACGCGAACTGTTGGCAACGTACACGGATGGAGCGGAGGTGATACAGTGCATGCAGTTCTCCCCCGATGGAAATCTGCTGGCAATCGGTTCCAAAGACAACTGCATCTACATCTATCAGTGTACGAAAGTGCCGCACCGGTTTTCCAAGATTGGAAAGTGCACGGTAAGAATGGTTGCATGATTTATCTTTGTCTTGTTAGCTGCTTCTAATAGCTGTTTTCCGTTTCTCTACAGGGTCATTCTAGTTTTATTTCCCATCTCGATTGGTCAAAGGACAGTCAAATTTTGCGGTCTAATTCAGGCGATTACGAACTATTATACTGTAAGTCTGATTGGCGCATTATGTTACGCCCGCATTTTACTTACGATCCTTTGCCTTTTTTTGCAGGGAACCCAACGCTCTGTCGTCAAATAACGAGCCAAAGCACGGTGAAGAACCTCGAATGGGCCACACAGAACTGTTCAGTGAGCTTCGAAACGATTGGCATCTGGCCGGAAAATTTTGACGGCACCGACATCAACAGCGTTTGCAAGGATGGCGAGGAGCAATTCCTTGTGTGTGCCGATGATTTCGGCAAAATTCGACTGTTTACTTTTCCAGCATCGCAGCCAAAGGTAAGCTTCGTGTGGGCAACCGTACCGTACGATGCAAGTTATAAACAAATCTTTTCATTTCAGTCGCTATCGCATAGTTACAAGGGCCATAGCAGTCATGTCACATCGGTACAGTTTATGCACGATGGCGTTCGTCTTTTATCGGCCGGTGGTATGGACACGAGTGTACTGCAATGGAGAGTAGTGTAAGGTTGTACTGCGACTTACGACAGAAAGTCCCACATTCCACAAAGATTCACAAAGCATTTTCATTTCCCTTCCAAATCCGCCGCGTCTGCTGTTTTCGTTCCCCCATGTTTTGCGTTCGCTTTCCAATGGAGCGACGACGACAGTGTGTGCGTGTTTGTGGATGAACAAAGTTTATTTTATTTTATCTAGCACCGATACTAACTTATTTTATCACGTTTATCAATAAGAGTAAACCGGCGAATAAATTAATTAATCATTCAGAAGTATCGTGGTGTGTGTAGAAGAAGGGTTGTTTTAATACGATAGGTTATCAGTGTGGTCTAAATCGACGGACGCGAAAAGTTCTGCAAAGTCAACTCCGGTCAGATATGGTAAGTTTTATTTTGAAACAATTTAATGCTTTTTTACCGCTTCAAGCACGATGAATGCGGATTTCAAACCAGCTATGTAGCTGACAGGTCAGTTACGGCATGGGTTGAGGAGTTGATGCAAGCACGACAAACATTAAACTCACTTTTTTAATTATCCAGATATCGGTAGATTTATCGGTTTTTATGTGTTTCCAGAGTGCAAAATTATTAATCTGGAAATAATTGTTAAAAATTCAATACCATTGTTCAAAAATTTCACATCTGCATGAAACCGGAAAAGCAATAAAAAACTGCACGACGGTTTGTCAACGAACAGGCGCCCTGGATTATCCGTGTTGATATGAAAATGCCACGGAATATCGCGCTCGTGTGTTCTGCTCGATTTGCAGCGTCTCGAGCTGTCGGGCAAGTACTCGAAAAGGCTGTACTTCCGTTTTCGTTGCCGAGGTGAGCGGACGTGTGTCGCGTTGACTGCCGAAGGAAATTTGTGGTTAAGTTAGGAAAAGTGTGAGTTTGGTGGTAAATTGTGATAGGAAATGGGCGCGAAAGGCGGCACGTTAAAATTTGTAGTCCAACAGGGCCGTACTTTTGGTTCGGAACGATGAATTTCGATCTTTTTTGAGGGCGTCGTCTGCTCGACGGTCGGCATTTTACGCATTGAGTAGGCTTGGCGTGGTTTCCCCCTCTGTTCATGGTGGCGGGTGCGCTGTTGCGGTTTCACAGTATGATTTTCATCTTGGATTTCTTTTACCGGGCCGGGCGGGTACAGTCATCGTGTGCGGACGCGTGCAGTGAAATACGATGATGTGTCGGTCGTTTTTAGAATGGCAAGCAATAGAATGCTTTGGTTTTATGATTTTTGGAGAATCCATGTGTGTACTTTTCGTGTGAAGCATTTTAATGCCGCGAACCATGATGGCTTGGGCTGGGACACCGTCGTCCATCATCATTCTCATCGAAGAAGCATGTGGGTTTGAATATTAGCATCTTTCCTGTGTGGTTAGCCATTCCGAGTGCTGTTCCGCAGTATATTCCTGTGACTTTCGTAGCTATTAAAGTTCAAATCACAGGAGTATACTGTGAGACATTGCCGGGCTTGTTCAGCGAAAAAAAAGGCGGGGTGTTCTGGTAGCTACAGTTCCGT
>KZ062281.1:0-15246 GCA_002091835.1 Anopheles maculatus
TTGTTTGGTATCCACAGGAAGCGCAGGATGGGAAGTACGTACGTGTTGTTTTCCACCCTTGGCTCGATGGGGAAAGACTTCAATCAGCGAAAAAATCTGATGAAGGCATGTTGCCACTACACTAGCTCACCACCTCCCACCACCAACCAAACAACACCCGAAATTGGGAACTAAGAAATACGGTTTACCGTGCATTTTGAACGATTGGTGCAGTGCTCATTCATTCATTCGTACGTAAATCATTGAATTCCGATATTTATTTTATGGACCTTTTTTTTTAGCTTCCACCCGACCGAGCGATTAAGAACGGTTGTTCATTACTGTACGGGGAAAGGTGAAAAATGTTTTTCTGCACCGGGGCCACCAGCTGACTGATCGCGTTTGCCTTATAGAAGACGCGTTCCGTGTCTAATGCCAGTATAGATATCCGGCCGGGGGAGCTTTTTCATTACACGGATCGGTGTGAGTGGGTAACTTTTTGAAAGAAGGTAATTTTTTTTTACACATCATTTGTTCAAGTTACCGTCCTATTGAAAGGGTGTGCTTTTTTGTGGCTAACGTATCTACGACAGTGTGTGGAAAAGTTTTAGGAACACATGATGGATCTGGAGGCACAAATTATCTTACAAAAGTGTTACTTTTATCTTTTGTGCAATTCTCATAGGAGAAGCGTACCATAAGGAACATATATCTACACTGAGAGATGATTAGCAAGGTTTTACTCTTAGCTTTCTGATGCTTTGGTGTCTGGTGGCCTAGGAAAAGGCTCTCCAAGCGGGACATTTGACGTTGGTGTTTAAGCAAAGTTGTCTAAACCGATAAATCAATCGTGATTGTAGTATTCTCGTTTGAAGTACCGTCAGACAGGTTAAAGAGCTTACAAAGTCAACAAACTTATGAGTAGCAGCTGGCATTATATGTTCTTCGATACTTTTTCCTTTTAGTGTTGGAAATTCAAGGACCTGCTGGGTCAAAATCATCGTAATGACTTGTGTTTACCATTACCATTTAAATTACCATTTAGCTCGTCATTCTCTCGTCGATGATCCCAATTCAGACCGAAATTGATATTATCTAACACGAAGTCATAATGCTGATTTGTTTTAAATGGCATTTGAAAAAGTTTCTGCAAACGATGACAATAAGCGTGTGGATGTATTGCCTTCGATGGAGCCGCCTGGTGTACACCTAGAGAAAACAAAATCATATTCAAACTTTTGTAAAAATTCCTATTATCTGTAATATAATTTTCCACTTCATACTGTAACATGTACAGCAGAAGTACATTGGCGCCAAGGGCCCTTGACTGATTCATGCAGTGAATTGATTTTTTTTGTTATTTCGCGACAAAAGCGATCACCTTATTGCAAACATAATGCGGAAAATAAGCGAATGATTGCGAAAAAATCACCATAAAAATACCACTAAACCGCCGGACTCGGACCACCGCCGGTGAATGGCAACGGCAAAACGAGGTGATTAAATTTACGATTCATTTTGCGTCGATGTATTTGCGCTCCGGGAAGCCTACGGTCGGGGAACCAGCGCCCGCCCGATTGTTTCGAGAAGGCTAGACTAAGAGGCACAGGTTCATAAACCTCCAGGAATGGTGCTGTAGGTCGGCTTGCCGGTAAGGGAGAGTAGAAGGGCGATGGTAGAAACAATTTGCTCAACAGGTTGTGTATCGATCAAATTTGTCGTTTTATGAGCAGCAGCAGCAGCAATCGGCGCGATTTGATCTTTATTAAACGATATAAGTGGAAAAAAAAAGTTTTAGGAACACATGATGGATTTGGAGGCACAAATTAACACATATGAGAAGCGTACCATAAGAAACATATATCTACACTGAGAGATGGTTAGCAAGGTTTTACTCTTAGCTTTCTGATGCTTTGGTGTCTGGTGGCCTAGGAAAAGGCTCTCCAAGCGGGACATTTGACGTTGGTGTTTAAGCAAAGTTGTCTAAACCGATAAATCAATCGTGATTGTAGTATTCTCGTTTGAAGTACCGTCAGACAGGTTAAAGAGCTTACAAAGTCAACAAACTTATGAGTAGCAGCTGGCATTATATGTTCTTCGATACTTTTTCCTTTTAGTGTTGGAAATTCAAGGACCTGCTGGGTCAAAATCATCGTAATGACTTGTGTTTACCATTACCATTTAAATTACCATTTAGCTCGTCATTCTCTCGTCGATGATCCCAATTCAGACCGAAATTGATATTATCTAACACGAAGTCATAATGCTGATTTGTTTTAAATGGCATTTGAAAAAGTTTCTGCAAACGATGACAATAAGCGTGTGGATGTATTGCCTTCGATGGAGCCGCCTGGTGTACACCTAGAGAAAACAAAATCATATTCAAACTTTTGTAAAAATTCCTATTATCTGTAATATAATTTTCCACTTCATACTGTAACATGTACAGCAGAAGTACATTGGCGCCAAGGGCCCTTGACTGATTCATGCAGTGAATTGATTTTTTTTTGTTATTTCGCGACAAAAGCGATCACCTTATTGCAAACATAATGCGGAAAATAAGCGAATGATTGCGAAAAAATCACCATAAAAATACCACTAAACCGCCGGACTCGGACCACCGCCGGTGAATGGCAACGGCAAAACGAGGTGATTAAATTTACGATTCATTTTGCGTCGATGTATTTGCGCTCCGGGAAGCCTACGGTCGGGGAACCAGCGCCCGCCCGATTGTTTCGAGAAGGCTAGACTAAGAGGCACAGGTTCATAAACCTCCAGGAATGGTGCTGTAGGTCGGCTTGCCGGTAAGGGAGAGTGGAAGGGCGATGGCAGAAACAATTTGCTCAACAGGTTGTGTATCGATCAAATTTGTCGTTTTATGAGCAGCAGCAGCAGCAGCAGCAATCGGCGCGATTTGATCTTTATTAAACGATATAAGTGGACGTAAAGGAGGTCAAAGCTGTTGAAAGTCAATCATTAGAATTTAAATTTAATGTCGATTTTTTATGTTGCATTATTACTAAAGAATCTTATTTGTGGAGTAATAAGTGTGCATTTAATAATTGTTTAATCTTTGGTTTGAGTTCTTCAATAACAAATCATCTACTAAAGTGTCTATATTGCTTCTTGCAGGTTCATTCCTGTGTACGCCTTTCAACACTTCACACGCTTCACCATAAAGCCCCCCCGATTTGGCGTATCGCAATTTGATTGAATCAGCCACATAAAGGGCGCGATATGCGAATGCGGTTGAGCGTTTCTCAATGTTAATGTCACCCATTCACGACATCCTTGGCGTGGAAAGCACCATTGTTACCTTTGCCCGAAATTCGACGTTCTCGCGTACCGATGGGACGAAACTTCCTGATCGTGACAAGATTAGCATTCTCGAAGCACATTCCGAATCGAAGCATTAACGCGGGTCGGGCAATGGTGTATCCATTGAGTAGAAATTGCACCGTGCTAAGCGTGCCTGTCCTTACACACACACACACCGGGCGAGAAAAGTGTTGAAACAAAGGGGCATGTCGCGCGTGTTAGCACATTCCAACTTATTCTTCCTCGGCCGGTCGGTGGGGCGAGCGAAAGCTTATAAACAAGCAACGACAATCTTAATAGATGGATCTGCTGGCACTGGAAACGTTCTTCTTCTTCTTCTTTGGCACTACAACCTCGTGAGGTCTTGGCCTGCTATTGCTAGCTCTCTGTGACTTAGTTTTTACCCGTAGCTGGAAACGTTACGGGGGGGAAAGAAAAGAAAGTAAGAAAGGAAACGGACGTTAAAAGCGGGTTCGTTCGCGGAAGGGCTGTTAGTTTTTTTTTTTTTGTTATTGTTGATGTAACATTGACCCCATTTTGGCACCTTCAGGCGTTGATGAATGTTGTGAAAGTTTATTGTCTTGAATAATATGATAAATCAACTTTTGAGTTGTCATAATTGAGAACCATTTGAAGTGAGTGGTGGGCCATATCTCTAACGAGGCAACAGGAAGGAAGTTTCGCCGTTTGGTGCTCGAAAAGGTTAACCTTGAGCTAAGGTGGCGTGCAAAGTCGCGCATACCCTGGGGGGGGCGTTATACTCAACACTTTTCTCTGCCATCGGCCCCGGAGGCGTGTGAAACGCTATCATGACCACTGGCCATGTGACTAATGTCGGCCGGCCAAATTCAAATCCACTCATCAACTTCCGCTGACCGTGACGGGTACAACAATGTCGGTAGGCTTCACGCGTAACGACACAACAGAACAACCGAAGAAGACGACGTTGTCAACGATAAGAAATCTATTTCATTGCTCTCTGTCATGTCGTGTTCTGTTCCCTTGGTTCGTACCTCGATTGTCTCTGCCAGATAGATGGACCTGAAGAAACCGACAAAAAAAAAACAAAAAAAAAACATTAAATATCGCGTGAATGTTCGTTGCGGGTGAATGCATATATTCATGAGCTTTTAAGCTTGAACTGCTAAAAGGAATCAGAACCGCCGCCCGGAGTACGGTCGGGCATCGAAATGTAAACTTGACCTGCTTACAGCTGGCGCTTTGGTTTGGTGTGGTGTGTGGTTTCCGCCGTAATGCATGCCGGGACTCAGACTAATGCAAAACGGAGATGGGTTGTGGTCACTAGACGAATGGGAGGAAATGATGTTCGGCTTGGTTCGTTAATGAATATCAACAAACAAGCGACGGGAAACACGGAGCACAGAGCCAGGAAAGCAATTCATTTGTTTCTCAGCCTTATCGGTCCGGGTGTTGCATAACAGTGAGAACCATTTCTCGCGAGCTTACTGTTCTGCGTTACGAAGATGTAGAAGAAGAGGTTTTTCTACGTACACCGCCGTTTCTTTCTCACCCAGACGACCTCCGAAGCAGAGAAAGTAAGCATAACCTTTAAGGTCGCGTTTGACGATGGCGACGATGACGGTGTCCTTAACCCAGTTCTAGCAGCCTGCCCGCTCGGACAATGTGATTATATATTTCTGTGCTCCCGAGCGTCACACAGCTTTCGGTAAAGCTGCTGGATGGATGGATGGATGGAGCGGCTCTATGTTTAGATTGTTCTTTCATCATCTTCTACACACCCGAGCAGAGGAAGGAGTGCAATAATAAGCGCTCGATGCTTCCGACAGGACGTAATAAGTTGCACGATCGTCATAAGTTTATGTGTATGACCCTCGGTGGTGGTGTAATGAAACCGGGGCCGATGGCACACTTTTTGGCCCATTTCACCCCTTCTGTGCGGGATGGTATTTTGTTGGTAATTAAAGTCGAGAAAGCTTCACTGACCCTCGCTGAAATGCGTGTCCTGTGTGGGTCCTGCGAGGGTGCGGCGAAGTTTTGTCAGCCGAGCGTTTTCTTTAGTGCGGACAATAAATTAGAGAGCATGATTGAAACGGTCATAATTTGTGACTCTCATGAACGTAAGATTAAGAAATAATTTCGACATTAAAATGAAGCTCTGGAGGGTGAAGTTGTATGATGCGGTGGGGTGAGTGGATTTTTTAAATCCTGGTCACACGGCCATAAACCCATAAAACCTGGATTGGTAAACCCGTACACCTAGCAGTTGTTTTAATTACTTACTTTTGTCTGTTAATTTTTTTAGGTGGAAATTTAAGAGGATACTCCCATGTGTCGCATTCTATATCTGGAATCTGGAGTAAGGAATCTGACGTCCTGGTTTCGGGTTCTGAGATCTGGAATTTGGGATCCGGGACCCGGAATCTGACACAAAGTCAAGACAAACGATACATACATCGCAAGCTGATTCGTCCAGTAATTCTCTACGGGCTCCAGTCCTGGATACTACTGGCGGAGGATGCCAATGTTCCCGTCATTTGCGAGCGGTTGATACTAACGTATCTCTTTAGTAGTGTATGTGAGGGCCATGTGTCCTTACGGTTGCTATAGCTGCTACAATTTGGGCACATCATGAGGAATGCCAACTTGGACTGAGTTTTTGGTAAACGGAATGGTGACCTAACATGACGTGCTCAGGCTTTAATGGACCAAGAAAACAAATGTCTACCTTATGTACATATTGATTAACATTATTCGAATATAAAATAGTTGAGTTGAGGTTTTCTGTTTCTTTCGCTGTGGCACTCTCCGTAGATAAGAGACGGTGTTGTGATTGCTTAGTCGATTCAAAGACTTGACAATGGATTAAAACTCATATTTAATCCGTACAATGCGGAAGTTATGTGTCATATGAATCTTTAACCAGCACCATTGCGTCTTGAAAATCTGTAACCATGTGAGTGCGGTTTTCCTCTACACTGTAATGGTAAATTACGACTTCAGGAAGGTGACGTGATGGAAAAATGAAAAATTCCGAAATTAATTGTATCCGCTTTCCGGTGTCTGTCAGTATGATGCGCCGGTGTCATTTCCATCCTGACGCGAATCCTGCATGAAGAAGGCAACCGAAAGCAACTTCCCCCGAAATGATGGTTGTAAGCAACATAAAGGACTTACAACCACACACTCACCCGCACATAAACACAGTACACAAGCTTTCATGTTCCACGGCAGAATATAAAAACCGATCCAGACGCTGACGTTCCTTTCGTCAACCTGTCGCAACACTGCTACCTGTGATACTATGGCTGACTCTGGCTGGAATGAATGCTCCACAGTAGCGGGAAGGTGAAAAACAGAACGAACGAAGGAAGGGTCCGCTGTATAGCATGCAAAGGATGGAAAGGATGTGCTTGAAAAACTAGACACATTTTCCCCAACAAAACGGTACATTTATCACCGGGAACATTTCGGGCTGCATTCCAATTTGCCGGCGCGAGCGGTCGACAACCACCGGCGGCCACCAAATAGCGATGAAAGGAGGGAGCGGGATCGAAAAAGGGAACGCGTGCGAGTGGGGCGCTGGCGTAAAGGCGTTCGGGCGAAACGCGTGATACCGGTTAAATCGAATAAATCATGCCTCACTCGAGAGTGATTAATTTGTTTGCATTTAAAAAGCTGCTAATTTTCTCACCTTCACGGGGTGCCTCAAAAATGTGTCCGCATCCGTTCGCGACTGGACGGTGGGATTTTCCGGTTTTTCTCGTCGCGCATTGTATGGCGCGGAACCTTCCGAAGATGGTGGTCTGCTGGTGTGCTGGACGGGCCGAGTTTAAGCGAGTAATTTTAATTTATTTCACCGTCTGCACGTCACTCTCGATGTTGCACACGCTGGGTTGGTGCTCACGCTTGAATGCCGCAGTCTCGCAAGGGGCGCGCCGAGAGCATCGTTTTTCCGGCCGATTTCGTAAGCTTTCGTTTGGCAGTGACCGGATGTGCCGCGCTCCGAACGGAACCAAACACACACTCACACACGTGTGCGTGCACAGCGTGGGAAGGAGCAGGAAACTGGACGAGCAACAGTAACAAGGGCGATCCGTGGGTCCGTTCGACGACGGGGTCATCCAAGGTATGGCGTTATCCTTGATTTTGCGGCATGTTGAACTGTTCGGCGCTACCATAGACGGCTCGGGTGGTATGACGTCGGCAGGGAAGGTCTTGCTTAATGGTTCAGTGTTACCACGTGTAACCGTGAATTCAACCCATTCGGTCAAGGGAGGGTCCGAATGGGGAGTCAACAAAAAAGTAAAACAATGTGTAGGTGCTTACGGTCGAAGGGTTGGTGCGAATTGCTGTATGTTAGTGGTTGTGCTTAAGTAGCCAAGGGCTCACGAACAGGATAGTGGGATTGAATCTGAAACCAAACAAAGTATTGTAGCAAAATAGGAACAGTATTATAGTCATGCAAAAAGGGGCTTCAATACATATAGAAATCATTCCTTTAGACTTCAGTAAAGGAAGAAGAATCTAAATTGTATTCTAAAGTTTTCCTTCTTCTGTTTTAGGAAACCCGACATCCTTCGCACCGCTGTTTGTCCTATAGTGAGACTGCCAGGACGCAACGCCTACCGCTTGTACTACACCCGAACCTAGCCAACCCAAACGTCTCCGGATGGGGTGGTAAAGTAAATAAGAAATGCAATTATCCTTGAGCCGATACAGAGGCGAACAGCGGTATTAACTGGAACTCAACCCAACGATTGACCTCCACCGAAGGTTCGTCAAGGCAGTGGTCAGCGCAACACGCGCATTGATGTCGTGCCCGGTTCGGGCATTTGTTTTGAACTTTCGTATCCTTTCACGACTTTAGGATCGACAAGATTTTTTTGGTGTAGCGGCTGCATGTATGTATGTGTACCGTGGCGGTTGATCGTGATGTTGAGCTTCAAGAGGTGCCCAGATGCCGGGTCGAGTGTGGTCCGTTAAGCAATTGGCGATACAAGAGGTGTAAACTAGCCACACGATACGAACGGTGGTGGCAGTTTAGTTTTAATCAGGACGCTGACCGGATCGGGCCAACCTCAGTCTTATCCAGTGCGTGCGAACGTGTGGCCAGCATGACGTGCTGTAATAGCGATTGCTCACAGTTGTTTTGACGTTGAGTTTGCAAACGGGCGAAAGTTGATCTACAGTGATAGTGTGCATGTGTTTTGTTATCAGTGCACCGAACGGAACACGTGAAGTTGAAATTTGAAAAAAAGTTTAACCAGAGCACAGATTGGATACGGATTTCCGCTCGTCTAGTTGCGTTGGTTCTGCATTAACAGTCCCAAAACAAAAAAACAGACCCCCCGAAACATCAGTGACAGTTGGTGTTGGTGAATGAAAATTTTCGGCAGCTGTTTGATGCCGCTTGTCACTGTGACGGCACGTCCCGCAAGGTTTAATTAACTACGCAAACTACGCATCCACATCCAACAGGGATCATGTATCATAGTCCGCAGCGTTTGTACCGGGTAAGTAGTATTGCTGACGCTGAATGTTATCATATTCTTCCTGTGTTATCCTATGTTAATAATCTGTTGTTACTGCAACGGGTGACAAGTTCTCCGTGCGCCTATCATTCCGTTTGATGTAATTGAAATGGATTCGATATAATCTGGAATGCTCTATGCCGACGAAAGCTCGGAATAAAGCTTCAAATTTCATCAAATTGCTAACGGGAGCTGTTTCCATTTAGTGCGAATTGTCATGTAGATCTCTTTGTTCCCGATCTAGCATAGGATTGTGGAAAGTTTATGGTTTAAAATTTTAATTTGTAGCTCCCTCATAGCAAAGCTCATTGAGCGAGCCGTTGTTCAATTTATAAGATTCTCCAATTTAAATGTCATTCCTGGCACTGTACATCCACCTGGGGCAGCCGGCAATACATATAGTACTGCTTCTATGGTGTGAGGAATTGAAACACATTTCCGGCAAACGGTTAGGGCCAGCAGCACCATATCATAAATGTACGTTTACGATACGAAGGTAACCGTAAACCGGGCCGATGTAGACGACCAATGCAGGAAGCAACGCAGCGAGGAAGGAGCATTTTGAAGAAAAATTCCATCTCCACACCGCGTGCGTGCCGAAACAAAATCAAATTTCCATCCGTATATGATCGAGTGTAACTGTTTCCCGGGTTAGCAATAAAGACAAATCGACACCCCGGCATCATCATTCGGCAATCTTTTACGATTACCTTTACGGCTTCTCACATCATGGCATGAAACGGTGCCGGGCGCACCCCAAAACGCATCCGCATTTATCGGCATGCGGGATCTCCTCCGGGCTGGCGGTTTTCCTCGTTTCATTTCCCAACCATCGATGGGGGTGTGCGTGTGGTTAAATGCATAAAAGTCGAAACCATTTATCAAAAAAGATGGGTGCAAAAAAAAACACGAGACGAGGTGAAGACTTACAGAAGAGGTGACCGAAAACGAGAGAACAGGAACACACATCCTTGCACGCATCAATTTACACCACACTTTGAAGTGTGGAGGGAACGAATGAATCGGAACGTTTTATTCTCATTGTCACTTCCGGTGCGTGTGGGGGGAGGGGTGTCTTTGGTTGCCTGCCACGAGGCTGGTACACGGTACGTTTACAGCACCGTTTGTTTTATGACCTATCCAACGATTCCAACGGGGCGACCGCTCGAGAGGTCGATCCTTTCAAGGCACCACCGGAACATGTTGCGTTTGTCATGCGATACCATGTGCGTGTGTGAATGTGTGCGTGTGTGTGTGCGCTCACTTGAAGTGATTATAAAATTGTTATTTCTCCATCTCCAGTCGCCGTACCAGCAGCAGCAGTGGCTGGCATGGTTCTTATCGGCGAATTTTATCACACTGTGTGTGTGTCACATGATGAAATGCCTCGTTTTTTTAAAGCTTGGGTAGAAAATTGCAGCCCAAAAATGGGCTAGTGGATGAGACATTTGCATGTTTTTAATAGCGGTGTGCTTTTTTGTGTTTTTTTGTTTGTTTCGGTTTTGGTTTCGTTTGTTTTTTATTTGGTTGCTGTTTGCGTCCCTACTCAAACCCGGGAATATAAAATAGATGAAAACTGCTTTTCATCCCTCGCGTCGGAAGGAAAAGTACACGATAATCTAACATGAAGGGGGGATTTTTTTTTTTGTGTGTTTTTGCTTAGAATGTTAGAATGAAAAGGACCTCTTGCTGCGGAAATTAAGCAATTATCATAGGAAACGAAGGGTATCGGGACGAGGCTAAAGCGGTTGTACAGTACAGAGTTGCCAACAGTCCACCTTCCGTGACGAGCGACGAATCCTCTGGCATCCTTTATTTTTTTGTCTTTCACATCTCAAAGTAATGGGCCACTTTCTTCCGGTGGAAAAACAAAAATAAAGCCTGATGAAAATACTGGCAAGCTTAAAGCTTTCAACTGCTCGCTTGAATGTTGACAGTGAAGATAAGAGGCTGGAGTGTTTGTGTTGAAAAGGGTGACGATTATAACATGAATTTAACATTAAAGGAATTATTTGCAGTGATGAGATTCGGCTAGTAGGCCGAAAAACAAGCTGCTTACACTGCAGTACATACCGAACTGGATCATACAAATGGACGGATTATTTTGTATGCGAATCTGGTTCGCAGTGAGTGGATGACTGATGTAGGGTATTCGATAGGCATAACATTGCATACTATTAGGGGCACAGATACTGTGATTGGCGATGATGAAGTATGGCGATAGAGATAGAGGTTTCTTTTCGATTACGATTTATGTATTATTTAGTGAGAGCTATATATCCATACGGAGACTTAGTGTTAAGCGAGCGAGTTCCTTTACAAGTTTTTTTAACTTAATTTTAGTTCAATTTTAGTGACTGTAATTTAAACAAAGACAATACACGATGCAACTGATGCGTTAAATAGTCTTATGTATAGACTTGCTCTCCATTATGCATCGAGTGCCAGCAAAAGGTGTTAACGTTGATCTAAATCGATTATTTCAAATATTTACAATCGTACAGCAGTGTATATTCAGTAAACCGATTATTTTTAATAAAATAATTTCTTTTTTTGCGAAAATCCCGACAGAAAAAAGTATCACCCATACACTGTCAGGTTCTATTGAACCCCGTTGATTGTAAATACGCCGTCTATATTTATTTTTGCCCGATTCTCGTCACTTCCAGTAAACAAAATTTAAAGCTTTTTCTCGCACAGTAATCCAACAATAATGTGCCTGGACATCTGCTCGCATTCTATCGATAATCGTTGATGAAGGTTTTCCTTCCTCACTGCGGCCCACACCTACACCGGATCGATTCGGATTCCAGCCCAGTCAGATGTCACCTCGGCTTTTGTGGTAAGGGCAGCAAAAATCACTCCCGCTCCAAAGCGGCAAAAAAAAGAAGCGAGGGTGACGCCTCTAACGCACAATACAATTCCTCCGTTTCTAGCAGTTGGAATGTTTCGGGACAGCGATCGGGGCAGCAAAAAAGAAGCTTTTTATGAAATGGACATTTGCGAGGGTGGACATCCACGGTCCGGGAGGCTCGGCGCGGGTCAACCTGTTTGATTTATGACTGTGTGCGGAAATGGTCGTGATAAAATGCGAACGGGCAATGTGGTTGTGTTGCGATAACGTAGTAATAATAGATCGTCGGTGCGGCGTGTGCGATGAGCTCTGGCGCGCGGAGGCTCGGTTTACGGAATGAATGACCGATAGGATCCCGGTAACCGCAACTGCCTGACTCGGGATTGTGCATGGTTAACCTTGAATGCTCGCTGCTGTCTGTTGTATGTGTGGCGGAAGCTGTTGCTTTACGGCAAAAAAGTTGGACAACATCTCCTGTCCATTTTCATCAATGCGTTTGCGTTTTGTATTCTGATCGAGTGGAATATCGCTTTGCTAATTCTTGCTGACGAAAGAGAGAGAGAGTGCGAGGGAAAGCATCCAGCTCCAGGCCCGCTTTTCAATCAATCGCATCCGTTTAAAGCGATTCCGCCTTTGAAGCTCGGTTCGGCGAAATCTAGGCAGTAGGAATAAAAGCTCTTTCCACGTACGGGTCGATTGATGTGTGTGCGTTGCTGCACGTCATGGCGAACGAGCACGAACTCACGTGGCCTCGCGGTACCGGTGTTTGCTAACGCCTGCGAGCAGAGCTTTTAGTTTGAAGCATTTAAGACGCCCGGTGACCGATGGCGCACCGGACGTGGAAATTGATGCATCGTGCGTGAGATCATCGTGCAACGTGACGTTCGGTGCGTTCGGTTGGCTTTGACGGTTAATCGGGAGTGTTTTTGTCGCTCGTACCTGTTTGAAGTTGCATGTTATATACATTAAAATCTAAGTGGACTTAAGTGAGATAAAATGGTCTTAGACAGTGTAGTGCTGTCAAAGCATTAACGTGAAGGTTGGTGGAACGTTTGATTGCTATCGTGACTCGTATCGTGTAGGAAAATTCCCCCAGTAAGCAACACAAGACCAGGTGACCTTCCGTAGGACGTGCGCCGTGTGGCGGCAGCCCCCTCCAGCTCCATTCATCTTTCGGGCCTAACGAGCCGGCTTGATCTAGGACTCGCATGTGACAGCATAATTGACCTTCGGTCCGAAGGTTCCGTAGAATCAACGCTGCCGGTGGCCCCAGTGTCTAGGTTATTCTTTTAGCTGACCCAAACATTATAAAGATGATAATCATGCGCGAAGGTGTATCGAGCCCCCCGTTGCCGAGATGGTGGTCCCTTTTTCAGGAAGGAATTTTCTCGACGAACGAGCCGCTCTTGACCGGGCAGCAGGAAGCATCAAATCACACCCCACACAAACCCTCCCGGGGGCCGTGTAAGATGGAAGGAAATAAAATGATGAACGGAAACATTCAAATTACGCCCCCTCGCCATTTCCGGCACCGGTTCGGAGAGGTTCTGGGTGGGTAACGCGGATCGCCGGACGGAAGGGAATACGGTCAATTATGTTTTCCTGCCATGCCAGATGCCAACGACGCTTGGAACCACATCCGTGTCGGCATTTTATGGGCGCCCGACCGGTAAGACGGCAGGAATTGGGTCAATGCTACCCCGGGACGGGTGATCACAGAAGCAGGGAAGGAATGCAGGGAGGGAGGAGGTGGGGGCAAGAACACGACCTTTTGTAATGGTGTTGAAATGAATCACGAGGGCGTTGGTGTGATGCTATCTAATGAAGCGTAGTCCTTGAATGGGTCAATAAAAATATATCATTGTGCAGCATTGTCGTCGTGGCTAGGTGATTCGGCGGAACTTTAACTTCAGCTGCAGCCAGCAGTCAGGCCGGACCGACGAGATTAAGCTGTGAAATGAACCGATTAAACAAAAAATATGCTCAACTGCAGTTGATGAAAGATTGTTGTGCCCTGACTGTCCTAGAACATCCTTAAAGATTATCATCCTCACGCCAGTAAGACTGTGCTTTGTTTTTCGCCATTCGGGTTCTGCATATTCTCTATCTAGGGCGGCGAGTTGCGAGTGATGAATGATGATGGCTGGCCTTGACATTTTTGCCAGAATTCCCTGCGCCCAATACTGTTTACTCCCGACGGTCAAACCCGGCCGGATCTGACCGGCCCGCCGTGATCGATATAATTTTTGGGTTAAAAATCAAACAAGTGCCCAGCCGGGCTGGTGCTCTTCTGGTAACATTTATTAAACCTATCCAAGCGACCCATTCCGGAAGTGGAATTATGGGAAGCAGACGAGGGGGGTTCTCTTGTCGGGGTGCTTCACTGCAGCGGAATCCCATTCATCATTTGTGTGACACACACACACACACAGCGTGAGGGTCGAAACCGGGAATCCGAATCCGAAGCGAAGGAAGGAATGTGCCGCCGTGGGCGTAAGGCAAATATTTTGCTGAAATGAAAAATTGTGGTGATTAATCATTTTATTGCTGTGGTACTTATACAACCCACGGCGAGCGTGTGCGAAGAGTGCGCACCGGCGAGTGAAGCGTTATGAGCTTTTTCCTAATCTTTTGAATAGCATTTACCATTTATTGGCTGGTATTGAATGTGTTTTCGGGATTTTCGGGTTTAGTTTGATAAAAATATCATTTATTTTTTGGGATGGTTTTGTTAAAAGCTTAAGGAAATTGAAGTGGAGTTTGATAGAAGTTGGAGTTGGTGAGTTGGTGATTCGGATAAACCTTGACATTATAGTGTCCTAATACAGTGCTTAACGCAACTATAAGGCCACTTGTTTTTTGAGAATAACTGGAAAAGTTGAGAAGATAGATAAAATTGATGTTCTACAAAGTTGTAGAGAATAAAAAAATACGGATTTTTATGTATTTTGCATATTTTTACGCACACTAATACTATTTTTTTCTCTGGGTTGAAAATTGCTCCTTGTATCATAACTATAAGGCCACCTACGAAAATCCTTTGTTTTTTCATGCGAATTATCATTTTAAAAATCGGTAAAAATTACAATTAGTAAGAAAGTCTTCCGTTTAACGTAAAAACAAATTTTAAACAACTTTTTTTTTAACTTTTGGTAAACTTATGCATGCATTTGGTAAATTTTCAGAGTGTTTATGCATAATTTTTTATATTTTTATTTTTATAGTTTTTTTGTGTGTGTATTTTGGACTAATTTTTTTTGGAACATGAAACTACAAAAAATACCTTTCCAAATATGTATAAACATCCCTGGTACAGTACCCATAGCATGTGCAGGAGCCAAATAAACGTACTTAGAAATCAGCCTTTTTGCGGTGTACATTGCTTTAAGTGCCTCGTGAACTTCGAAAACTAAAGATAAAAATATGCAAAAAATGGGACATAATGAGGAATATTAGGGAATATCAAAAATATTTTTTACAGATTTTTCCTATGATCAGCGAACGCTACGCTCTCCCCTCTTTTACTGCTTTCGAAGCGCGCGTAAACGTTTACGAACAGTACAAGCGAACCCATCGATTCTG
>KZ062281.1:17869-67145 GCA_002091835.1 Anopheles maculatus
GCAGGGGATCCGACAGCTAGAGTGTGTGACTGGTGGCATTCGAAGAAGTAACGGTCGGACGGCCAGGCTGGCATGCAGCTTTGGGTTCGTTCAACTGAAATATTTATCAAATGCGGCATGCAGATAGGATGCATCCGTACACACTACTGTGATGGGTGCAAGGCTTCCGCAAAAACGAAACTGCCGGCGGTTTGTGGGTTTTGTCCGTAACAGGAGTTTTACTTTGTGCATCAGATAGGGGTTACGATTGCCCATGCGTACTGCTACTTTTATTCCAGCAGCAAAATCACATAAGCCTCCGAAATTGCCTTCTTAAATGAACCTTAAATCAATTGAAAAAAAGATTTTAAGTGAATATAAAATGGTTATGCTGCAATCCCAGGAAAAAAGGCACTACCGATACCCGGTGCCAATAAAAACGATGCTACCGTTCTCGCAAAGTGTCATTTCCATCAGGATCGGGGAATCATTATAGAGCTTTTTTTTCCGTGAAATGCAAATTGCACTCCCAACACATGGCCACACCTCATTGAAGGTAATTGCAAGTAAGTTGGCTCGATCAAATGCAGCGATTCGGAAAGCAATTAAAAGTAACAATAAATAATCATTATTGTTCGGTAGTTGTTCGCGCAATTTCGATGTGGTGGAAGAATGAACCGTGGCCGCTGCAGTCTCTGGCACTGACGGACGGAGATTTCGTGGTATGTAGTAGCGTTCAATTAATTTCCATAGAAATTAAAACTAGCCATGAATGTGTAAAATTCGACGCGAGTGCGTTTGGAAGTCATTTATCAACTACATAAAGCCGGATGCGGTTGGATGCACTGCAAAATGCTCCACTGTCCTGCCGGTGTTCAAAATTTTATTTTAACGTTCTACATATTGCATACTTTCAGGCGTATGGTACGGAGAGTAGCGAGAGTACGAAATCAGGTGTTACTTATTGAAACCAAATCGAATCAATGGATTGTGTTAAATTTAGACATTTTAGAAACATCTTTTTACTAAGACATATTAGTGGGACTTGAGATCTTATCCGGACGAATAGGTTCTTATTAAATGTAGAAATAGGTTATACTGATAGTAAATTTAAATATGATAGTCATTTTATCATGTGAGTGTTGCCAACCAGGTTGTGCTACGGTCGCTGACAACAATATTGATTGTAAGAGTAGTCCCTTGATGGGTTCGACGGACTGTAAAAGGACCGAAGTCTAGTCTGTATATGTCAGTAGAAGTACAGAGAATAATCAATGTTTCGGACAAAGGATAGGCAGAAAACGAAATTAGATTTTAAACAGATCAGCAGATTCCTGGAGCTTGCCTAGCTCGCTTCCCGTACGGATGATGGACTACAAAGATTCCACACTTATTAAATTTGCTTTCCTGAGCAAAGCGGCCTCAAAATTGAACTAAAAGCAACTGATCTTCCTTTTATGCGTTGGCATCTCTCCTGGAGCTTAATTTCTTTTAGCTCAGCTTAGTATAACACAATTTTTGCAATATTTTTCATCCCGCTTCTCTTCGCATTTTCTCTCCGATTTACCTTACAAGATCAATATATACACGATGCGTTTAAAAATAAGTACAAAAGAAGGCTTGCCGGTTTGCACGAGCACGTAATGACTTCTGTCACCGTCATGATGCTATATTTATCTTCATGCGCCTTTCGGTACCAAACGCACCATAGCACTGGCCCAGGCGTAATAATTTATTCCATTTCTCATCACCTTCAAAGGAAAAACCCCCATTAAGCGTTCATCGCCCAGTGTGGTGCCCTGTGTTGATGCGTTCTGTGGGCCTTCCGTTTGGTCGGAAGGAAAATTCATGGTCAGAGTCCGTGCACATGATGCCGTCCCGACTTGATGGTGTAAGTGGTCAAGCAGCCGGGGCTCCGGGACATTCCATTGTAATGAGACGCACACTAATGTCCGCTGCAGCTGAAGCCGCCAGCCCGAGAGTTGCCTGGGTTACCAGTGTTTGGGTCCGGCTGACCAACAAACTGACGCGCAACTGACCGCGTTTTCACGCGCCTTGACCAGCGTAGACCAGCGCCGCCAGCGAGAGAAGTGGGCAAACTATATTTGTAGAACGTTTAGCTCACTTCAGGGTTCTCGGGCTTCAAAAGGCTTCTTCACCGTTCCCCAGATCCTAGTAGTAGTAAGAGATGGGTGCATTAAAATGCAATTTACACTACGTTGAAGTAATTTTCACAAACATATTTACACGTCGTTTGGCCGGAAAAACGGAAAGTCTCTTTACTTTGCATACAAAGCGACGGTTTCGAGAGCTTTCGGACGAGAGCAACCCGCCTTCCTTCTTGGCTGGGATTGGCAATTTCGTTGGAAAGAAAGTACTGCGGGGTGTTTTCATTAAACACTACTACGGATGTGTTTGGCTGCCTGCAACACAACCTCTGCCGCAGTAACCAGATTCTAACCACCGCACACACCCATACACCGGGTGTTGCGAATGAGATTATGCAAATATTTTCCTCTGCTCACCTCACCGGTCTGAGGATACCGAGTGTGGCCAATTCTTTTGCGAAAACTTTAGCTCATTGCTGCTAGTTTTGCTGTGTGGTGGTGGTGGGAAGTTGGGTAGTTGAGCTGTAAGCTTCCGAGGACTTTTTCAATCAAGAAAGGCATGTGGGTGTGCAAAGCACACATGCCCTACGCACATACGCAATCCACGTGTCAATCCTGTCACACCTGTGCGTATAAGTGTCGGTATGCAGAACCCCACAGATGCCACACAGTAGTAAGTCCACAGTTGGGCGGTGGTGTGGTAAGTTAAGGGGTCCAACTGGCAGGTGCCTTGGTTTCCTTGAACAACTTCAAACCAATGGCAAAGGCTTCCGGGTGGTTTTCCGCTTTCATCGATGACTGGTTGACGGCTGGCTGGCACGCTGACGGGTCTCGGGCGTCCTCGAGCGCCACCACCATCGATGGGGCTGGTTCGATTTTCCAGGCAGCCGTCGTTGCTATTGTTGCTTAGCCTTCCCGTTTTTGTTTTGTTTTGCTTTTCACTTCATTCAACCGCTCCATTGACCTCCGGTCCGACTGTCTCGCTCTCTCTCTCTCTCTCTCGCCCATTCTAGATGCGTAATCAATCCTGTCTATACAGTCTACAACGGAGAGCCTATCGAGCGGGCGGCAAGAATTCTAGCACACACTGGTACACAGGTTAAGTTCAGTGGGACGGCTGCTTGTGTAGCTCCAGTGGAAGTCAGCAAAAGGGGTCTTACCAATACTAGCGCACCACAGGGCAAGCAGCAGCGGTTGGGGACGCGAAGCTTCCGTTTTTGTTTTCTTTTTTTATCCGTTCTCTCGACGCGCGAACTAGAGTGTGGAGGTCTTGGCGCTGCTGCCTGCTGCTGGTCGGTCGCGGGCTGAACTTTGGCAGCGAATTGTGTCAGTCAAAAGTTTGCTCCACTAGACGACGGGTGGATTTCACTTTCGGACCTCCGGGCCGTGATCGCGAGAGCTCGGAACGTGACTTCGAGCAGTGCTTCCGTGGGCGGTGCGCGTAGTGTTGTGTTCTTGGCGGCGTGAGCGTGTGTGTGTGTGTGAGTGATTTGGGCTGTGTGTTTGTGCGATAAGAGGCAATGTTGCCGATCGGTTAGGTTCGTTCGGTTTTAAAGGTGCTTAAAATGATGGTTTAATCGTAGTTATAATCATTACTTGCATACTTTGTGGAGTTATCATTTATTTTACGAAAAAACTGTAGAGAATTCTGGTGACAAGCAGTGAATGTTTGTTTTTATTTAGATTTTATCAATCTCAAATTGTAAAGTAGTGTAAATATGATTTAAATATGTATCTGTGTAGAGCTGTAGATGATAGTAGTGCGCCAGTAACTCTTCATCCCTCGGGACTGCTTTCGATTGAACGATTTAAAGCTTCACTCGGCCTTGCCCCGGTGGAAGCGTTGACCCAATTACTGGTCCAGCTAGTCGCCGCTCGGGATGGCATAGTTTAGTGGCCAATTGAGGTGCTGTTTGTGCTCCTCTTCGAGATCCTTACAGGTGGCGTTGTGTGTGTGCGTCGTGCGTTGTGCGCGAGTTGTTGGGTTTTCCCCCTCTATAAATTAGTTTGTGTATTGCGATTAAAAAAAACAAGTCCAAAGCGTTAAATTTGTCGTGTTTCGCTTTAATCTGAATCTGAAAATCGGACAGCAAGGTGAGCGAAAAGACACACACACACACACAGGCAAGTCTCTTAGGTCTGTTGAGCCACACTAAACCACTAAAACCCACCAGCAATTATGTTTATCACCTTTCCTGGTTCCCGGAACGCGTGTACAGCAGCAGCGCCAAACACACCACAGCCAGGCACTCGACTCGCTCAGCAAATATATCTAGGACAAATTCGTTAGCTTACTGTTTCTTTTTTGTTGTACGTTCGACCAATTTAATATAGCCGCGATGATAAGGTACCGTGGCATTTGCTCAGCTTTATCCTATTTTCCTACCACGACTTGGAGTTGGCTTATTTTGCTGAAATCTCTCAGCTCAATTGCAATTGTAAGACTGTTGCTGTGCATCAAACGGATTGGTCCGGATTTACAAAGACTCTCTCGCCTCACGTCCACAAGCACCATTCCAATTGTTGGCGTGTTTTATTTTATTTGCCTAGAAATTGTTGCCTTTCCATCCTATAGCCCGGTATATGCGAGATACGGTTGTTGCTCGCAATTTTCTCGCGCAAAATTGATTCAAACACAATCATCACGCTTGTTTCGGGAGTTTCTTCGGACGGGGTAGAGCGGCAGCACGACGCTGGAGGTTAGGATGAGGGGGAGTGTGCAAAATTCTTTCACAGTTGTGCTGTTATTTTCTCTGTCCCGAAACTTTTTTTGGTCGGTTGGTTGTGTGAGTGTGTTGTGTGAGGAAGTAAAATTGGGGATACAAGAAAGAGAGAACGAGCGAGAGAACATTTGGTTGCCGAAGTTCAACTAGAAGCAGTTCAAGCAGAGTGTGTTGTGTAGTCTCGAGACAGAGGAGCACACACATATCCAAGCTGACTTCCAGGTAACAGGCAGGTGTGTAAGTGTGTGTGAAAGTGCACGGTAACGGGCAAATGTGTCGTGATTCGGAAATTCCGGAATATCGAATTGACATCAAGCGATTGCCAGTTATTGGGCTGGGGGTGGGACACAACAACCAAAAAAAAAGAGCCACAGTCAACCAGAAAAATAGGGTATGTGTGTTTGCCGGGGTAGGGAAAAATGGAAATCAACCATGTCCTTGCACAAACAGAGACAATCAAACGTATCGCCAATATGGTGCTGTTTGGCTTTGAAGCCAGCCCCTGCCTTTTTCCTCCCCAATGTAGAAGGAATATTCGGCAACGCTGGAACCAAATGGCGAAAACCGAAGCAATGTTCGCACTGTAACGGGCAATATATTTTACGTTTATATATTGAATGTGTGTGTGTGTGTGTGTGTGTGTGTGTGGGAAATATGCTTCGAAGCATAACGAAACACGGGGCCACCACCTGTATTCGCCGGGTGTTGTGTGCTCGGTACCATTGTGGAAATGTGGTAACGATAGTTTGTGTGCCTCGTTCGCCCCAACGTGACAGGAAAATATTGCGAAAAGTTTGAAGAATTGCATCTTTGTGGTGGAATTGGGTTTGTTTTTAGCAATATTTTTTAAAGTTGGTTTTTTTTTTAAAACGAAAGTCACTCGGATGAGTTATAGGAACATTTCCATATTAATAAGCTTTCGCTTCAGTAGCGTATGTTCAATAAATATCTCGTTGATAATTATTCAACCTTGCTGTATAAACATGTATAATTCATCCCCAGCGTATAATCAACGCTCTTGTGGGCTTCTGGGGCCGTTCGTCTATATCGGTACACGGGTGTTGCAATACACAAACAATCATAGCGGCCGCTGCTGCCGGGTGCCGGGAAACTTGATAACAACCCGAAACCCGTCCCTGGATTCACCCGGATCCCCTGCCCGGATTAGGCTGGCCGGACCGGTTAGACTACTTTACATGTTTCTAAATCGCACTTGATATCCCTCCAGCCAAATTGCTTCCTAAACCGTCGGGGGAAAACTTTTGCCACACATGTGTGCCGTTGCCACGTTGCAGACAAGAAAGCTTGCCACTGTAAATCTTACAACCCTGGGCAAGCTGGGCCGAATCGTTCCGTTGTTTAATCAAGGCAAAGATTTATTCGAAACGATACGGCGTTGCTGGTCGAGCGCGTACGGCACCAATCAGTTCCGGAATTGGAAAAGCTGGATGTTGGTATAGCTTATAAATCGATAACTGTGTTACATCGCATTTTAATGGAGTGAGTGATAATTTTAAATCATTTATTGCGCATTCAAATGCTGGTTGCGTCTTTTGATGTAGCGCAAGTTTTTTTCCTGTTTTAAAATACTTCTTTTCATTGACCACCAAGCTTCGTTCGCGATGTTATTTTGATGTGGAGAAAAATAGGGACACAAAAAAAAAATATACCAAAAAGTGATAATCAAATAGCTCACCGAAAAGCGCACCCAGTTCTCGGTAGGTGGGGTGGAAAAATTTCCTCCAAACTCCCAACATAGCAGCAGAAGGAAGGAAAAAAAGCAGCAACCCCCCCACACCCGAAGTTCGGCCGCTCCCAGATGGACCAAACTTTTCGATGAAAATGACAAAACTTTGTTGGTCTTGCATATTCTTCCCTTTCCAATGCCGGTGTGGTCTGTTATTTGTAACATCAATTTGTAGAGCCCGCGTGTGCTGTGCCTCGCACTGTTGTGGCTGTGACTTTGATGACTTTGGGCGTACCGGAGAGAGAGAGAGAGAGAGCGGGAAGGAACGGCACGCAGGAAAACACAACATTAAAGCAACATACGCATCACGCGCGAAAGAAAAAAAGGTATACAATATTTAGCGCAAAAAGAAAAGCAGATGTGCGAGAAGATGTTGAATGAAGGAAAGATGTGAATAGATTTTGGGTTGGTGTGTAAAAGAAATAAGCAAACGCAACAGCAGAAAAAAGGAACTGTATCCAAGTTGAACAAAAACAGAAATCGTCCAATTGCCTTCTGGGGATGGTGGCGGGGGTGGTGGAAAATATTCATCATCTTGTTTTTCACCGCGCACTGGTCGCGCGGCCGCCCTGGTGTATATAGCGCTTCGAGTGAAATAAATTATTCATTTTCTTTTCCCTGGAACGCGCCGCGCCGTTCCCTTTGGTGGTGATGGAAAATAACTCCATATGTAAAGGAAAATGCGCAAAATGGGATTTGTCATGTCATGGAGTTGGTCAATGTTGTTTTGCATCCGAGATGCGAATCCGGCGGCGGCCCCCCCATTGATGATGGCCACCAGTTTCGGTGGCGAGCGGTGCGAGTTTATGCCGGTGATTTATGGGGACGAATGCGGCCAGCTGGCTGCCGGTGTAGATCGAAAATGTTCTAAAACATCATTAGAGATATGGAGGATGTGATGAAGAGAGTAGATGGATGGCAAGACTGTTCCCATTCTCTGGACAGTAATAAACGTAATGGTGAACACACAGGATCGAACGGATCGAGCACAACTTTGTAACATGTCCAGGTTGGGTTAAAAATGTAGCCTCTGAACTGTGGTAGTTGTAGGAGCAGCACATACTGTTCAACTATGGTTACATCAAGCTTCTAATAGTCTAATATGGTATAGAATAGAGTTGAGGTATCTGAAGCTTTCGGAAATTAACTAAACAGGAATTCCGAAGGTCTTCACACGGCAGGACTATTTGACTCATGGCTTCCATAGTGAGGATTGACTATCTAAATATGCGGTAACCATAAGTCTAGTAAGCCAAGAAAGGCAGGCATGACCTAAGAGGTCGTTAGGCCAAGAAAGAAGAAGTTTACGGATACATGAAAAGCTTCTAGAGAAGACTTCTGAGTCTAAAGACTAGACAAGTAGAGAACAAGCCTTCAAAATTAAAATTAGTCAAAATACAATCCAATTGAGTATTAACGACTGGAACTGAGAGACGTGATAGATATTGAGTTGGAGAATAGGGTCAAACATTGCATCTTTTTATCAACTGATCCTGCAGATTTAGCTGCTTAATTGATTGACTACTATGTCTCAGAGCTCCCTGTATCTTGACCCATCTGTACACGGTGTTCAATAAGTTCTTCTTCTTCTTCTTCTATTTTGTTGAAACAGGGTATAGCCTTCTATGCGTATGGGTAACTATTGTTCCCTCCACATATTCAAAGGTTAACTGCTTCGTTTGGGCTTTCGACTGAGTCCTAGGACTGCTCAAGAGTCATCTACCCGTTCAATAAGTTCGAATACATTTTTTCACGAGTCTGTAGATGCGCACCATATGTATAATGTCTGTTGATATTGGTACCGAGAGATAGGCTCGGCTAAGGATTATGCGAGATCCTTTCGTTGAGCTGGTTCGTAGAAAAATGAACCACTCGATACGGAAAACCATTGCTGACCTGAATGTACTCGTTGGGACTCCCTAAACCATCATGACAAAGAACTTGGTACACAAACCGTGCAACTAACGCAAGGATCACAGGATAACGTAGTCCACAACATTCTCAAACTGATATATTCGTGAAACGGTCAGGTCAGAAACTCGTGTTATGTGATGAGAAACAATTTGTATTTCAACAGCCCGAACAATGTCCAATATAGATTGGCAGAGGGTGCCGACCTTCGTACTACGTTAATGATGGCTTCGACTTTTTCATGACGTATTCATTCATATCTTTGAAGACTTTATGACCTCCCAATTCCCGGACCTTAATCCTCAGAACTTTTATGTATGGTCTAGGTCTTTTATGTATACTGGTACAAGCAAAGATCTAGGGACCAATTAAAAGAGCTCCATTCTAAGATATGGGACGACATATGGATCGAGCACTCAATAAAAAGTACTTCAATTCATATTTACTCACAAGCCGAACTTACTTAATATCGTGTAACTAAATTTTCAACAATCTATCCATGCTGCCTTCAAACTATCTTTAAATTAAGTGAAGGTTACAGGTTGTCCTAAGCTTTTGGAGCTCATCTCAGACGACTTGTGTCACTCACATGTTCAGGCACTGACAACCAATCTAAGACATCTTCTTAATATTGGGAATTCAGGTCCCAGACTCAATCATTTGCTTAATGTTCAGGTATCGGATGTCTGTGCTTGGTTTAAAATATAGTTTGGACTCTAGGCTTCATTGGTAAAAGCAACATTCAAACTTTAAAAAAAAACAGATCAACTTAAACCACTTATAACCATAATTAAGTTGTGGAGGCCCAGAGATTTTTTGATATCAATGTCGGTTCGGCTAACAAGCTCAGAATTGTTGGGATAAAATGGCTTCTCGGATCATTCTCTTGTACTTGCAACTTCCAACTAAACACTCTACATTCTCAATCAAACTCAAGCGTCCCTTAAAACGTTCCCACTACAAACTTATTCTCCAACGTCAAATTAATTTGCAACGTATAAACTGTCGAACAAGCAAATTTATTTTATCTTTAATGGCACCCTCTATAAAAATTGAACTATTTTGCAGATTTTTGGGAACGAAAATTCAAAAAAAAAAAAAAAAAAAACTGCGCCACAAAATGTCACAATCCGCATACAGAAACCTTTCGCTTTGATTCTCCGTTTGTGGAAAAACACCTGTTTTTTTGAAGCTACATAATATTGTTTACCGTTGACTGAATGTGGAAGTGGTTCGCAAAAATAGAGCAGAACTTTTCGAGAGGGCATACCGTCGTGTGCGATAGTGATACTACGATACTGGATCAAAAGCTTCCTTGAAGGCACGTGTACCGTAGCTCTCCGAAAAAGGTTATTGCAGTACGCGGGTAGGAAAGTTTATGAATGCGTATCTGCTGCAAATCCTGCAACTATTGTATGTATTTTTAACCGTCATCGAATGCCATTGTGGAGATTGCGAGCTGAGTATCCCTCCCCAGAAGAGCTCGTTTGCATGGTTTAAATTTCTATATTACCACAGCCGGCAGCTGGCGTATTTTTAACTCCTTGTTTTTGTAAATGTTAAGCTAAAAAAAAAGAACTGTGCTAAATGAGCTATCCCATGAATTGTGTAAATAAACGCTTCACCGTACAGAATCTGCTCGAATCTGCAGCAGCAAAAAAAAAGCTTCCACAAGAGTTTCCCTTGCACAAAATGCTGCATCGCGCTCCATCCATGATGATGATGGTTCGCTTCATTCGCGTACCTCACTAAGAAGCAAATTCTTCTTCATTTTTTTTTGGGTTTCATTCTCATACTCCACACTCTGGAATGTAGTAACACAGTGAAGGTAGAGCATTACAGGGAATCAACTTTCTTATGCTTAAAACATGTTATGCTTCTTGGTCTTTTTTTTTGTGTTCGTTCCGACGATTTCTCTTAAAAGCTTAGATCGGCAGCAAGTAGCAGTAGTGTGTGTGTGTTTTTTTTTGTTGTATCTCCCTCGCTCTCTTGCTATCCCACCGTTTGTCATAAGAATGTGAGAAGCGAAAGGAAATAATAGGAATTTATTAAAGATTTCCAGCATGTCTGAACGACCGACCGTTCACTTACGTCGAAGCGGGATACGGCGAGAGTGGGAAACATTTTAACGCAAGCATGTTGAAACATTTAGCTTTCATCTTCCAAGCGAGAAAATTAGAACGGAGCGATATCCTGCTGCTGCTGCTTAGCGGCCTCTTCGCGTGTCTTGACGTTCGTGGCGCTGTGTGCGTCAGTAGTGTCGGCAGTATAGTTTGGTGGCGGATCATATTTCGCTTCATCCGTTCCTGGGATACTGCACGAGCTCGTGCGCAATATGCTACCCTCGTGATGTCTTAATTCATTTCCGGTTATATTTTCCATCTTTTCCGCTTTACTCATCGCTCGAAGGGATGTATGAAATGAACCGATGGATTAATAGATCTGTTGGAATTTTAATAACTTTTTTTTTGCTGCTCTGTCCTGTACATGACACTGCACAGTCATTGATGGAAGAGTTTGCAATGCGTTGTAAGGAAAAGATGGGGAGTTTCCTAGTTGTAAAGCACACTATGTGGAAAAATGTGCATGCTCGTAGTTTCCGGTAGCGTTACAGCTAATGAAAAAGAGAAGGGATAAAAATGGTTATGGGAGTGAAACAAACTCCAAGTAATTTTTAATTCCAATCAGAATTCTTTGGAAAGGAAGTGTAGAAATGAGATTTTTTCTTCGATAAAGCTACTAGTAATGGTCATGTGTAAGGAGTGTATTAAAAAGTCTTAACGAGTGTTGTGTTATGAGTTACAGAAGAATTTGTAAGAATATCGGAATCATGTCCGATTCGTAGATGCAGATGGTTTAATAGGATACAGGAAAGCATAGTCGGATCCTTGTCCTAAAGTCCCAAATAGACTCTTGTATATTTGGTTCTTATGACCCTGACAAACGTTGTGTACTTCCGAAGTTGGAATTAGACTCAAACTCCCTGTTATTAGAACTCGAACAGGTTCTCACTATCTCCATAAACTCTGCTTTAATTGTACTTACTCAAAAAATAACAGTTTTATAAACATTGGTCCTTGCTTTTCTCACATTCGAAGTCACCGGATGCAGTGCCTCAGCTCTGCTCACTTGATGCGTGAACGATACTTAACTGGACAAAGCTAGAAATATGAACCAGCTACTCCAACAATCACAAAACGGTTCGAAATGAGTTCCGTCCATATACTTCCCCGAAGCGGCGATACAGAATCAAACCACTCGGAACAATGATTGTCAATAATAATAAGCAACTGCGCGCCGGTCCAATTGTTTGCTAATTGTGATCGATAACTGTGCCGATAGCTGACCTGCCTTTTGAAGCATCACCGTCTGTTGACTCACCCGAGTCATTGATTCCTACAGCGAACGTTCGTTTGCTGTCCAGCTGTGCTAACGTGCCCGGCTGGTGTTACTGTTCCGCAGACCATCAAGTGCGGAAGTTCTACCGACTTCCGGCAGTTTGCTCAATAAGTATCTTTCTCCGGACTCGCTGGCACCGTAGACCGAAGTCGGTAGAATGGTTTTTGATGGCCGCTAACCATCCAATAACTTGCGCTCCGAAGCTGGGCAATGTTCAACGCGCTCTGTGGCGGTGGTTCAAGCATAATCCGTCCATCGATTAATTAATGTATTTCATCGATTACTGGTCGTGATACGGAATATGAGTGGACGGCCGGGCTTGGCTTCGGTGATCTTTGACCATCTTCTAGCAAGTGGAGCCCATCCCGAGTGGAGCACAGTTTTTGGGCAAATTGGTCTCCCGGTACGTTGTCTTTGTGGGTCGGTTTTGTGCGAACCTGGGCCTTATCCGGCAGATGCACTCCAGTTTAGAATGGAGATTTGTAAGAGCAGCCACTGGCAACTGGTTCCGGTACAGCAACAGCGGCATTAGTGTAGTCTCCGGTGATTTATCACTTCCCATAGGTGCAAGGTGAACAGTGCCGCCCCTGCTTGAGAGAGACTGTGTATGTGTGCTAGAGTTCCGGGAGGCCCACCACTACCGCAAGAAGGTGACCTGCTATTTAGGCACCGTTCAGTGGTTTGCATAATGAAGCTACCCGGTTCACACGGTGGGGCCTCGTTTTCGGTGGCCAAACAAATCCACACACACACACGCTCACAGTATTGTTGATCGAACCTGCAAGGGTACGGTGCGGCCTGTTTGAATACACCTCTTGAATATAGGTTAATTGCTGGTACACAGGGTTTACTTTCGTCCATCCGCATCTTGATGGGAGTTCGCCTGTTGTACGCTCGACAGTAATCGGATGCATCGGAAGGACTCGACGGCTAGCCTTGACTCCCTTTTCTTAATCAGTGCCTTGATGATGGTTTCGGAATCAATATTTATGTAGCACACGTGCAAACCAGCAGCACCATTGGAGGTGAGAGAATGTAGAACACCGAAAGTGTAACATATTTCAGCCGGCAGTCCACAACAAGCGGCGACCATCAAATCGGAACGGGTGTATAATGGGAGGGCGCTTGTGTGTGTGTGTGTTTGTGTCTGCTGTCATCAGCACAAATCCTTCGCTGACGTTCGCGCGCGCTACAGCCCACACAAAGCGGGTCACTGTAAGCAGAAGTAATGGGCCACACTATCATCGCCCGTATTGGGGTGAGTGTGGAGTCCAGAGCGCCAAAATAATATCTGATCGCCATCGATAATGATGATAAATTAAACTCGCAGTTAATCGACTGTACAACTTGCATCGTGCAGCGTTCTTGAGCTAATGCAGGCAATCCGGTGCCTAAGAACTGTCGGGGGATGGGACTAGCGAGCGGACAGTATTAATTACAGTCTGTGAAGAAACGATGCTGTATGCAGTTGGTGTGGTGGGTTTTACGATGCTGTTCACACATTCGCTACCGTTGATTGATGGTGTTGTAAGGATTATCTTCGGCAACGGTACGAGCGACGAGCGAAACTCTCCTTAAGCCCAGCAATGCATTAAAGTTTCTCTGCTGGTGCATAGTTTCGATGATGGAGATTGTAAATTCCTTACGTTACGCAACTTAAAATGTAATCTTATGTCTATGAAATTATCGAGCAGTTATAGAGTTATCGCATTCAGAAATATCTGGAAGAATTCTTCAAGGACATTGCATTTCAGTATAATGAATATGATGGAGGCTTTCTTCTTAAAAGTTATTAAAATAGTTTAATTGGAAACCTAGAGTTTGTATTGTAGAATTGAAAATACATTAACATTCTCAGGACAGTCTTATTTAATAATGTGAGGGTCTCAAACAGTTAAAATATAATAATATAACAGTGCGTCCTACATGATTAAATAAAATGAATATTTTTTGTTAATTATTCACCCACCATTAACGGCTTCGTAAGGCCTAACTTCTTCTTCTTTCATGCATCTTCAAGAGATCTTCTTCTTCTTTCTTGGCCTAACGACCTCTTAAGGTCATGCCTGCCATTTCTGGCTTACTACTGGACTAATTGATACCACATAGTTGGTTAGTCAATCCTCACTATGGGGGAACGGCCCAGATGAGACTTGAACCCCGGTCCTGCCGTGTGAAGACCAGCGCCGCTGTCGCATCACCACCGGGTCGTGGTCCCACGTCTAAGGAAAGCCAGGTCTAAGCTTCCCATTACTGGCTTTCCTTGACTTCGTTTTTCTCGTATCTGGATAGTCAGTCCTGCGATAATAATTTTCGGTTTTTCTTATAACATATATAATAACCTAGGAACCCTTATACGATAGTTGTTTGGATGTACAAAACAATTTTTGAATTTGGACAGAGACATGTGATAATCTGACAGATGCGAATGCTTATTGAAACGGAGTAAAATGTGATTCCTAACATTTGATGATGTCTGGCTAATAGTCTAGTTGTTATAAATCTAAGTACATCTAATAAATGAGGATCTTCAAATAAGGATCGTCGATAGTGCCTAAAAGTATTTCTTCTATAAAAGTGGCTTGATGTAAATAATGCCGATTCTGTATAGTCTCGAGCTCTAGGCAGTTGACGACGCTCAAAGTAGGATAGGAGACAGAACCTGTATATCCATCCTTACTTGCGGATAACGTACTGTGTCAACTTTCTTTAGATACTCTCAAATCCGACTATCCAGTCATTTGTATCTGATTAGTTAGAATATTAAACCTAGAGTTGTCGCGGTTTCAATTTTTTTTGAAAGCTTAGTGTTTGGTAGATGTCTTACATACCGACTTCAAGAATATACAAAACATTAGAGTAGTATTAAAGCTAGATACTTACACGATGAGACAGGCATCAAATCCTATTAGTACCCATTTGCGCAACACTGACTCTCCCATTACGATCGTTTATAGTCGCCTATAGTAGGGCGGCCCGGTGGTAGATGCGATAGCGGCGCCGGTCATCACACGGCAGGACCGGGGTTCAAGTCTCATCTGGGCCCTTCCCCCCAGACTGACTATCCAACTTATTGTTACTGCATAGTGAGGACTGACTATCCGACTATGCAGTAACAATAAGTCTAGTAAGCCAGAACTTGCAGGCATGACCTTAAGAGGTCGTTAGGTCAAGAAAGAAGAAGATAGTCTAGGAAACCTAAAATTGCAGCTTAAGACTGCAATAAGTTGTATTAATTTTTATCTGTTTTTATTGATGTATTTATTACAATTATTATGGATTATGGCATTGTCGAAGTAAATCTCGACAGGTTCTTTTGGTGATTGATGTTGATTGGTTGTTGGTATGCGGTTTCTTCTGCTGATATGACTTGTTCTAGATAGTCTCGGTTTTAGAAATGAAATGTTTTTACGCATTTCAATACGTAAATTGGCACGTTGATTTGGTATGTCAGTTTTTATCCAACTCTATCTTTGTTTAAGCTTCTTAACCTCAAAACTTTTGAAGATATCCATACTTAATGTTATAATATCTCCAATTGAGTTGCATTATTTAGATACATATGAAGGAAATTATATAGATTTGTACTTATATATTTGTGTGTAAAACGTGTATCTATAGCTAACAAAACATTTGATCAATTGAACATGCCTAGTACTAGCTGTATTTTCTTTGTTGTAAATATTAACAAACGATTCTAGTGTACTTGAAGCTGCCGATTTCTCTGACAAAAAGTAGAACAAGTGGCGTCCGTTTGACAAAATCGTGTCCGGTTTGAATTGAGAATGTAAATCAATACTGGCAATACCCCGCCGCAAGAGTGGACAAGATTAGTTGCTGGGTTTTGCTTTCCTTTTTGTTTTCGCTGTTTCGTAAGTGTGCAATTAGGTAATTATTTTCTTCGCCGCTATCTCCACCCTCCAATGAGCATCCTAAATGGATAGAAACGACCCCGGTGTGCGACGTACCGGTGTGTTGCTGTGTGTTGTTTCCTCGCGTCTGCGGCCGCGTCCGGTGTCCGTGTGGAAGAAAATGAAAAGTGCCTCCCTCCCGTGCCGCACCGGGGGCGATCAATGGAGCCGCGCAGTGAACCCGCCCGAACCCGCCGGCCAGCCGCCGGTGGCGGTTCGCCTGTGAAGGTGAAGAAAAAGTCTACCAAGCACACGGTCAAGTTTAAGGACCAGTGCGACGTGCGGGAGGACGTGCTGGTGGTAACGGTGGAACCTCCCTCCCCTTCGCCCGGTTCGCCCGAACCCTCCCCACCCGCAAGGACTGCCGTAACCTTTGCGCTTCCGCCGCTCACCACCACCCCGCCTCCTTCCCACCGTCCCAAGGCGAGCAACGCCACGAGCGGATTGGCACAGTCCGGCAGCAGTGCCAGTAGTGAGTCGGCCAAGAAGGACACGGCGAAGAAGCCGAAGCACACCGGCAACGGTGACCAACAGCCACGCTTAGCCGAAGGATGTACCGCGCTAATGTACGCCTGCCAGCAGGGTCTTACCGGTGATATATTGAAGGAGCTGCGACAAAAGGTGAGATTTTGCTGCTTTTGCCCCATATCCGTGTCCAGGTCGTGCGTCGCGTGTGTGCGGTTCGCTGGCTGTCTCGGTCGCGCTCTGTACACTTTTCCCCGGTCAGTTGTGTGCCATTCGTCACGGTTGTTGCGTTTTTCTTTGTCTCCGAAACGATTGTTTCTGGTGAGCTTCTCGGTGAGGTGAAAAGTTTCCCCCTATCCCGAAACTGAACCCGAGTGCGAGCGTTAGGCTAACTTTAATAAGTGAAAATGCCTATTAAATCACTCAAACCGAGGAACGATTGCGCGCACACCGAAAACGATACCATCAATCTAGATTTCCCAATCAGTTTCGATTGGTTTTTAAGGTGATATTTAAAACTTTATCAATTTATTCGTCTTAAGTGTCACGAAAGGTGTGTTAGTTCATTATAATAACAGCTTGGTTAATCCCGAATGGAGACGCCCAGTCTTTCACTCAAACACAGGCAGCGATATTGTCAATCTCTCTTTGAGTGTGCGTGTTGGTATATACATTTTTGAAATGTCTCTCCGTAATTTTTGTCGTAGAATGTTTCGCCCCCCCAAAAGACATCGCTTCTACGATTGTTAAATGATATTAAAGTAAGCCCTCTCCATCCGCCATATGCTCTGTCAGCTGTTGGAAGACTCTCAAAGATGCAACGGATCATTCTCCGAAACAGCTCACGTTGGGTCGCTTTTCCAAGCTGATGGATAAATTGTATAAACGGGTCGCTCCAACCCAAGTTGTGTGCCAGTTGTGTTGCGAAAGAAATCAAAATTAAATCAGATATTATTAGATTGGTTTGCCGTGGGCGCCGCGTGTTCACCAGGTTTTCCAATTTTAAAACACACAAAAACTTCCATGCACGATGGATGACACCTGTTGTGTCACCTGTCATACAGCAAGCAAGCACTGTCACTGTGTGGTGAGATTGTATTGTACTGGCTAAAGGCTGACACAATTTGATAAAATGTTTATCCCCCAATAAGTGGGATGAATTTTCGGAAAAGTACGTTGCGGATTATGAGGGGTTCTATTTTGTTCCTGTTATTGAATATGAAGCCAGCTTTCGAAAGAGTTTGTTGGAATTCCAACAAACCAACCAGGGAATTACCTGTGTAAAATTGTGTTCTACAAAACAAGGCTCAATCAACGTTCGCCATTGCAATTGCACTCCGTTTAATCAAATATCTCCATAATGCACTTGAGAAACCACTTCCAGTCTCTTATCTTATCAGCGCATCACCAAACCTGATTCATCCTACATGCAAACCCGACTTTGTGTCGTCAATTTATCGTCATCTTAAGATTGTCTATCTGCATTTGTGTGTGTGTGTGTGTGAGTGCGCGCTGCGTCAACAGTTACAGCACAACAGGATGTAACACGGGGAAGATCAAGGATTTATCAGTTACCTTCATCCGAATATCAAAGCGACGGCGTAGTGGAGTTGGCTTCGAAAGTGGAAAATAGAAAGTGGAAAACAGCTTCGCAGCAGCATTCCGTTGCGTGCGTGTGTCAACACAAATGGGAAGATTACATCAAACATCGTTTACCGTGTGTGCGCTCTGCGCCGGTGCTTGCAGCTATTTATCGAGAGTGAGGTATCTTATCGTTCACCGACACGCCGTATTGTGACGCCGGGGCTCACACACATGTCGATGACTTCTGGTATGCGAATCGTAATCCGGAGTTCGAGGATCGATGCACACAGCACGGTCTCCTCCTCGTCCTCGGTCTCGTCTCGATAGTAGCAGTAAGCATCCTTATCGCCTGCATCTTTGCATCGTTTGCCTAAGGCCGCCCAGATGGGATCAAAGGTGGGATCGTCGCCCAGCACCAACCAACCGTCGTGTATCGATGAAAATGGAACCCTGCAAAACGATACATTCTTCGCATGAATGGTCCACCATCAGGGAAAGGCAGCAAAAAGGCAGAAAGTGCCTTTCCCCGAACCCTTTTTATCGAGAATCTTCCGCTTTTATGCTTTGAGAGCTTTGCGTTTGCATCTTGCATGAAGATTGACGGAATCGGGAGATACAAAAAAAAGGGAACCATTTGTGCAAAGCTGTTTTATGCACAGTGCACGGATGCACGGATCATATTTTTTAACCCAGTGCTGGTAAGGATTTGCTTTCCCGATTACGACCAAGGGACAATCACTTACCAATGCGTTTAGGCAAAACGAACACAATCGTTCACCTACGTACGTTTGGGGAGGGAAATGTTTAGTGGATGGCAATTGAATCAATTTTGCTTGGGTGTTATGCGAAATCAAACGGAGCATCTACGGAGGTTTGCAAGTAGGTCACAATATCGCCTTTTGTGGCACAGGATATTGCGACATACAAGCGAGAGACTACGCCCGTTAGCCTCCATAAGCTTTTTGATTGAGGACTACTGACATTCAGAAGGAATTAGCTTTTCTTCCGTACTTCTTATTTACATCTTAATTGCGTAAGTTGATGCTTAAATTATTAAATTTTAGAATTGTTTATCGAGTATTGGGCCTTCAACGAACGAATATATAATTGAATTATCGGAAACAGAAACTGAAACTGTGGGTCAGATGTCTCAAGTTGACAACTTCTTGGATTAAAAGCACGATTTTCCAAAGGATTGATATCTAGTTTGATATATAAATATCGATAGAATAGCTTGGCAATCCCTGGATCTTTCAACATTTAAACATTCATGCAGAAACAGATTTGAATTCCAGCAATTTCTGCAACGGGAGTAGCACACAGCAGAGATCTAACAAAAAGGCCTAAATCAACTTTCATCAGAAAAGGCTACAGACTTCAACTCTCCACTGAGTTCTCGTTTCTCGCTAAAAAGCCAGCTTAAAGTTTCTTATTTCTCATCTTACAAACCTCAGCTCAACTGTTTCGAACCGACCGATAGTTCCGATGTACCTACCACCGCACCCTGCATTAAGCAAAGAAACGCTCCATAATTTATGACATCGTGATCAATTTTGTATTTGTACACTTTGCCCGAAGACAATCGGTGGTGCTGTACGTTCAAGAAACTTGTTTCGCAAATTACAAAGGCTACTTTCGTTTCGGCTCCGTCTTTTTTTTATGCATACCGAAGCACCTTAGGGCCCAGCGCGTGCTCGTATCGGTGACAAAAAGGGGTTGAAGGCTGTCGATAAAGCGCCACACAATCGGGATAAAACAAACAGTGTCCCTTTCTGTTTTGGCGGGACGGACCGAAAGCCCACATGAAAGCTCGGGGCCCAGACAGAAGGACCTATCATCAAACCCCCGAGAGCTAATAGTCGTGTCGCTGCTTTGTTACAGCAAATATAGGTGAGTTTGTGTTGGTTCGGTTGGTCCGGTTGGCTGTATTTGTCCAGGGCAGCTCGGACAACCGATCCGCCCGCAAAAGGTCCGAGCGCTCTCGGACCAGCATACGGACATACGGCGAAAGTTAGTTTCGAACAGCGTCCGGAAACCCATTACGTCAATTGGTTTAGGAGCTTGACAAAACAAGCCTTGTTTTGGGTCATTTGCCGTTTTCTACCAATCGAGCTGTCGGGCAGGACATGCGGAGCAAGAGCTGGAAAGGGAACTTAAGGAAAGGACCAGCACCGGACGCTTTTCGCAGCAAAGAAAGGACACGTGTTCATCTGCCGTCTCTCGTAGCTATGTATTCACGGGTTTCGTCCAGATTTGTCTGGGCCGGGTATGTGTCGCGTACGGTCACGAAAAGGTTGACAATATGCTGGACCCCACATACGCTCCCGAGCAGATACAGTTTCGGTGGTCGGCCATTGTTGATGAAGTTGCCGGCCATCGGCGCTGCTTACTGATGGCAAAACCAAACCGTTGTTGAAGGTTGGTCTCCGGCAGCAAATACCGGATGCTCTTGGGTATGGGTTTGACTGGAGCGTAAAAACCCGGCAATAGAACAACACGATCGAACAGCCGAGTTTGTCCAGCAACTTGGACCTGTGTGTTAGGCATCAATACACGTGACGAGTACCGAGTACAGTGCCTACCTCCTGAGGGATTCTTGTACTGAAGACTAGTTCCAGGCGACATTGATGAGATTTTATCTATTTCTGGTGTCCAGAGCACGTGCATTGGAGAGTGCTGAAGAATGAATCTCAAGCTAGGAAGTAAAGAATTTTCAATTTTCTTTCCCACTCAACCGTTAAGAAGGATGGGAAGACAGCCGCACCTACTTATTCTTCCTCTTACCGTACGGAAAACATAATCCGATCGCTTTATTCCAAGAAATTTGATTTAGTGCGCAACAACATTATGGGGCAGCAAATTTTATTGACCGCTTATAATTTCTCTCTCTCCTCTTTTAGCTTGTTTAGATTTTGCTCGTCGGATTAGACGGATTCTTTTGGTCCACTAATTGATGAGACAAGATTTTCCAATGCGTCCCCACAATTTCGATTAAAAGAAATTACGCTCAAGTTAATATTATATCCTTTACAGTTTGATGGATACTCTCTCTCTCTCGCTCGGCAGCTCTCATCATTCAAGCAGGATTTTAAGATGGCCTACGATTGTGACGCAGGCAATTCGGTAGTTGCTCGAGAGGATTTCCCAAGAAATCCGGCGCAACACAGGAAACCGGAAGTGGAAGACGAAGGCGCAGCAAAAACTCATTTATCCCATGAGACATTATTTTCAAGGCATTTCAGGCAAAGGCTTTCCTTGGCACTCACATTTTTTTTTGTTTGGTTGGTGGAAGCTAGGGTGCCGGGAGGTTAAGATTTATTTATGGCCGCCGCCGGCAAGTGTAGGAAATGTTGCGCGCCGGTTCGTCCACTCGCTGTCGTCGGCCAGTTCTTATCGTTTGTCGCGCTGCTGCGCGTGCTTTGGATGAGTTCGACCGGGGGCCCGACGTTGGGCTGGCGTTAGAAGACGTATTGAATTATAGGCTGTCCGGTATAATCGGTCTCTTGTTGATGGTAAACAAGGATGAATGACCCAGTTGACAAGGCAATCCCCATTGAGGTGGCTTGTTCGGCGGAAGCCATTTCGGATCCGGATGATTGGAAGCTGGCTGGGCTGGTCCCCAATTAGACGGTGGAGCGTCTGACCGCTGAAAGCTGTCTCGTTTTGATAGCAGAGCGTTCAGCGTCAAGTAGCTCAGAATGGTTGGGTAAATAGTTTTCTCGTCACAAATCAACAGTTGTTTCGTATGAAATGTAAGGCGTAGTTGTACAACAGTTATTACAAATAAAAGCTAATGTAATTCTTGGAAGTGTGTTTTTGTTTATAGCTTGACTGACTGTTTATTGAAATTGACTTAAATTGACACTCATAACATCAGCTGACATCAGCTGGTTCCTGGTATAAAATATTTCCATTAAGTAATGTATTCAAAACGCTTCGGCAGTCTAACATCATTAGCTATTTAAGAGAATTGCGAATATTTTTCTGCCGTATGTTTCACAAAAAACACAACGCACACAAACATCGGTATCCATTTCGTGCCTGCGCTCCGGAAATAGATTCCCGGTAATTCAAATCAAAACGAATAGCGAGAATTTTGGAAATACCGATAAGCTAGCTGCTGAACAATTCAACAGCACACTCAGGTTAACTCGTTTATTGCCCCATTTAACTTGATTCCGGGCCAATCATTTAACATATATATATATATTTTTTCTTGCCCTACCGGATCTAAATACGATACGAACCGCTCCAAACAGATGCACAACATATCACCTGCACCGAGCGTTCGCCATTGAACTTTGCATACCGACCTATACCGGTTCACCTGGCAGATTTGCGAAGCCTTTTCATGATGAATATGGCTCGGCGTATGGCGTCGAAAACACCAATCATCCCATTTTCGGGCGTAAAATTCGATTGGCATTGGCATCTAGAGGCTAAAGAGCAGCACTGCCGCGTGCAGTGTAGTAGCCGGTTTCCTTCAAATCCATCCATTCCGGGTTGAATGGGGCTTGCATGCCGGTGGCACATGCAATCGGGCACCGCACAAAAGCGATCGGAAGGTTAGAGGGATGAGTTCAAGGGCTTGAACGCGGCGTTTTGGGAATGTGGAAGGAGTTAACAAACAACAACAAAAAAAACTGCGACCCGAGCGCATCATCGACGCGAACTGAAGTTGGAAATAATGCACGTCAACTGCAAGCACTTGGCCGTAACCGGTACGCGCTACGGTTGCCGTCAACGGATCGTTAATAATTCACGGCACTACCGATTCGTACCGAGGAATTGGCGACTGAATTGGCCGTGGGTTTCGGTCGTTTATTTTTTGTCTATCAAGAAGAACGAATCCCGGTTCGTTTGTTGATTCATAGCGACATTTCAATTCGTCGTCGGTGCCATTGACAGGATAACCGCTGAAAGGTTAGCGCTAGACAGATGGAACGGAATCGAACACAGACGACGATTTTGAGGTCGAGGACGTTGAATGGCATTACGGAGGCGAGGTTTAGGGGAATGCCAAAACAGCGCTCATGATATGCCGGTAACCTTGAAAGCTGCTTGGATTGCTAGGGATTATTTGGAATGTAGTTTTCCTGTTGATAGTTTCGTTACTCAAATCTATTATAACTTTTTACTAAAATTCAATCAAGAATTTAGTATTCAAATACAACAACTCTCGAGTTTTCACCAATGTCTGGTTTGTTGTGGAGTGTCGTTTTTTTTTTGGGTGTTTACACTTGGCACCAGTTTGTGTCGGATTGCAACCACCAAACAAGCCTTTCGGCGGCGGCATACTCAACCGAGGGCCGCATGTTCACCTATAGCAACCGTTGCCTGGTAGCACAACACAGTAGCAACACTGGCCCCGAGCACACTGGCGCAGTTTTACCTGCAGCCGTGCGCGATTGTGTGTGTGCGTAACTGTTATTTTGTTCCATTTGAGTTTAACAAACATTCGTCCGAAAGAACCGGTTGTGTTGTTACTCGGGTGACTCGCACCGAGCACAACCAATGTCACTGTGCGCTCGCCGAGAAAGTAGTAGTAAACACAACACAACACAGAACGGCCGCACCAGTACAAGTGATAGTTGTTAATTAGTGCATTAGCGTACGATGCGAATCGGTGATTGAACATTAAGTTGCCAAGTAGTGCCAAAATTGCTTATCCAGCTGCCGCCGCTTTCCCAGCCACCGCTTCTTCACCCGTTCGCTCGTTTATTTTTTTGTCGAAGGTCGTTAATAATGATCGTCGTCACCTTGACCGTTGCTTCTACCTGGTTCGAGACCGGGTCCCTCATGTCCTTGCGTGAACAAACCCGGGCTGAAGGTCAGTGTGTGGCCCCTTTTTATGGGGTGTTCAGCCTCCAGGAAGTCGTACCCGTATGTCCTTGACCTAAATCGGAAATCTGTAATTATATAGCACAACCACCACCAGAGTTTCCTTTCACTTTTACTCCTTTTAAGTCCAGTTAGAGGATGATTTGCATACAAGGCCTATGCTTGGTCATGCAATTCGGCGGTAACGTCACCTTACACGAAAACAGAAAGCCTCGCGTGTAAGAGAGCGCTCTCTCATTAGTAAATAGGTCGACTTAGGGTAGGTTCTTTTAAAAATGCATCATAACTCAGTAAAGTGCATTTTACTACTTCAAATTGCTTGCTGTGGAAAACAGTCAAGAGGAATAGAGTGCTATCCTCATCACATGCGTCTGATTCGTTCGTTACTTCCTGTTTTGCCTTCTAATTACTGGCGGGAATAGCTCACCTCATTGTGAGGTTGTTTCTTTATTTTAATAACTGCTCCATGCACGTGATGCAAAGCCCATCAAGCCCATCCGGAACATCATCAATCGGTGGGAAAGTTGCAAAATTTAATTAGCTTTGCGTTCATCATTATTTAACTATGGTGCTCTACCGGTTGCACATCGGTTCCTGTCTCTCATGCACACATTATTAACAACCGATCGAGGTTATGCTCAGGGAAAGTTCCTCGTACACACACACACAATGCCTAAACTTTCATCACCGCGCACCGTGCTACTAAACAATTTACCATTGAATAGTGTTCTTTGTTTCGGAGCGGATATAAAGTTCCCCGGGATCGACGGTGCTGATGTTACTGTTGCTGCTGCTGCTGCTGTTGGTGAGGCTGTTAATATGTGTGCATCTGCTGTTTACATCGTTACTGCTGCTGCTGTTGCTGTTGCCAAAGTGCTGGTTTTAATACTGTTACCTACATACTAATACGGTTGATGTTGTGACGGTGTGTGGAGTCTGCACACTTTCATCGCATCACACGATAATGGGGTCCGATTGGAACGTGTAAAACCTTCCGCGCGACGTCTCATTGCTTGTGATGCGATGCGAAGTGTTCCAAAACAAGTGTCCTTTACGTGGTTTTATTGGGAAAGAAGCATGATGAAAGCAAAAGTTGGTCACGTTTTATGAACGGTACTACTCGTCGAGAGTGAGAGAGAGTGCGAGAGAGCATGATATGAATAATGATAATTTAACAACGGATAGCAATAGAATCATATTTTGTAACTAAGCCTATTATTACAAGCGAAGGCGTTTAGTGGACAGTGCCTCCCCACAGAGGATATGTGTAGGAAATTTACTGTCAATGTTTTTAGCTAACAACTGTAGTAGACTTGTTGTAAATAAAGTAGAGAGTACAAAACAATAAGCTCAACCAAGTATCGGTGTCGTATCGTTTAGGTTCAAAATAATGCGCCACTCTCACTCGGGCTGACAGCTTACCAAAACCGATAGCCATCTACTGCTACTCTAGGGGACAGGAGTAGACAATAGGATATCAAATTTCATTCCTTGCCCTAGGTTTCGTGTTGGGCCTTTGATGTCGATAAGATGGTTCGAGCTGACCCGCCGAGTCAAGCCACTGGGTGCTGCTTGTTTATCCATAAAGTCTTACGAGACGTCAAGGATACAATGTCAACCTTCTCCGGACTCCGGTTAGCATTGCAGTCAGCCCGGGATCATTCTAATGGCTCCGCCGAGTACACTGACAACTCGACGTCCAAGGCTCGTAGCAGCTTAACACAATGGGGTTTGACGATGGCGCCCTTCGAAAGGCGGAAATAATAGACAACAGCATCCTTGGCTGGGCTGGCGACCCAGACGTAAAAACCCTGTCGGATAATAAAGTTAATCTGCATTTCGTCGAAAAATGCACAATGGCGCGCTGGTACGGCGGACGCACACCAAATCCCGACCCTCGCACCATCACCTGATTAGCATTGTTCTGTCGGTGTGTCGGTGGTGGGTCGTTGGCGCTCACTAGCGCGGCATGATTATCGTCATCAGGCAACCTCTCCGTCGTTAACATTGTTAGGTACAATCAACGGTTCCATTTTGGGGGACGATAAAATGGTTGGTTTTAGTTGTAAATATTGCTGCTGCTGCTGCTACGAGAACGAGGACGTGTTCTCCCGGTTCGGGTTGCGCTGATTGTTCGTAGGAATTAGTTTTCATTTGTTCACGCGTCAGTTGCGCCCGTTGCGGGATGCTGCCCGCACTTGTGGGGTGTAAAGTTTGTGGAAGCTTTCGCTCACCCACTTCAAACGGCCTGACGGATGCTGTGGAAAGGAGACGAGAAAGATATTGTGGGTAGCGCGTGACCTTTTGCTTTATTGTTTTGCGCCGGTAATGTTGGTTGTAATCTGCGAAACAATGATTCGCGAAGTAAAACTGCGTACGAAATGGCTCAGAGAAATAACATTAAACGTACACCGATTCCCGGATGCTTTGGTGATCCGGAATCAGTTACTATTTTTAACATTAAAAAAAGTACGCTCAAATTGTTTCGGAGTGGTTGTCTTCGAGCAGTTTCGGTTTAAAATGCTTCCCATACGCGCTACTGGCTCTAAATTGCATATACATATAAAAGAAAACACACGGAAATGGTTAAAATAAAACAAACGCCAACAAACAGGCAGGAGTCGGGCTCCGAAAAATGCCTCCCAGCATTGAGTGTGCTGGAACGCTGAACAAAATTAACTTGGCAGCATGCCCGGCACATTTCCCGGGAAGCCTGTTCGGCGAATTGCAAAACTTTTCGGTAAACTTTGTTTGGGAGTTTGTTGTTTATATATTCACTATCCTTTCATTTTCATAATGGCCTTTTCTGGCGCTACTTCTGGCGCTAGTACTGCTGCTACTGCTGTTAGTACGGTTTGCCCCATGCGCATTCCACGCCGGTAATTCCTCAGCGGATTGTGGCAAACGGGTGGAGTTTGAAGGTGTGCTCAAGCTTTCGGTCGGTCGCTAGGTAGCTCGTTAAGTAAGCCATGCTTTTAGCTCCGGCTACTAGGTTACGCTGAAATATTTCATAAGGAAAATCAGATTTATGGTACTGATTGGCCGGATTTATGACGCTGCCGGTGGGTTTATGGTATGTAGCAGTGATACACGCCGGTTTTTGTGTGTGTGTTGATTTTCGGGGTTGTGGTATTTTCAATTGAGTGAGAGTATGTGTTTTTGATGCGATGCATGAAGTTTTGATCTTGTTTAAATTACATTGAGAATTACGGGAATTGATGGTTTGTCGGTGGAGTGATATGAATACTCGGTCTCTTCGTGTTAGTAACAAGCCTCCCTAGAATGCTTTCTTTGGGAAGTTTCGGGAAGTTCTCATTAGGTCATCACATCATATCTTACGTCATGACCTACCGTAATTACAAAGCTCTTTTGGAGTCCAAGTCATTCTTACCAGCAGCGAATGGTTTAACGATAAATCGACAAGGTCCTCATTGTCTAAGGAGCGTCGTCGTTCAAAAATTCTTTTCATTCAGGAGTCCATATCTTCCTATATACCTTTTCTTCAAGAGATCCCCTCGTCTAGGGCTAATCATCGACCAAGAGGCCTTGCTTTTCAATTAATTACCTCTTTTTTAAGCAAGCTCATACACCAAAAATCTTTTTAGTCGTGGAATCTATATTGTCCAACTAACTTCTAACACAATACCTCGCAGTTCTGGAGGTCAACTGAATGGGACCCCGTCATAGGAGCATCCAAAATCTTATTAGGTCTTCACAGCATATCTCACGTCATATCTTTCTCTAACCTGTTCTGGAGGCTAAGTCACTCAGTGGTGGGTTCGACAATAAGTAAAGTAGGCAATCGCAAGATTCCTAGTCGTCTAAAGAGCTTCGTCGTTCAAGAAGTTCTGGCCTTCACGAGACCTAATCTTCCAAGTTACATTCTCTTCTAAAGGAACACCTCGTCTAGGGCAAATCATCGTCTAAGAGGCCTTGTTTTCCAATAAATTATCTCTTTTTTAAGGAACCTCATACACCAACAATCCTTATAGTCGTAGAATCTTCATTGTCTAATCATCTTCTAACACGATACCTCGTAGTCCAAGAGATCTCCAAGAGACCTCGTCAAAGGATCTTATTAGGTCTTTAAAACATGTCCCACGCTATATCCTTCCCTAATATCAAAGGTCTTTTGGAATCCAAATTATTCTTACCAGCATCGATGGGTATAACAATAAGTGATGTGGACAGTCGCAAGAGCTCACGTCGTCTAAGGGGTGTCGTCGTTCAAGGAGTATAGTCGTTCAGGAGTCCTCATCTTCCTAGAAACATTCTCTTCAAAAGACCTCCTCGTCTTGGCCAAATCATCGTCTAACAAGCCTTGTTTTCCAATGAATAACCTCTTTTAATAAGAAATCTTCCGTAGATTCTTCGTTGTCCAATCAATTTTCAACACGTTACTTAGTAGTGCAAGAGATCTCGTACATCAAGAAACCTCGTAGAAGGCACTTATTCTACTAGGAATAGCTGCCGTATCTACTATTCAAGTAGCCGCTACGTCAATAAGCCACATCTATCAAACAAACTACTAAGCCCAAGAGTCATCTTCAAACTTCGTCTAAGAAACGACCTTGTCGAAGAATATCTTCAATTGTTGTCCACGTTGTTCCGAAAAAGTTCCAAGAGTTGAACATAGCCCGCGATATAAGAATACTCATATCTTGGAGATCAAGTGTAGAGTCTTGCTAAAATGATCAGGATCAATATTACATTCTGGGTGTCAATGTCGGATATTAATGATTTACCATAACTCTTATAGTTATTGTTATGCTTTACCTACTTCATTGATTGTTGTTGTTGATTCGATCATGAAAAAACAGAATAAACGATCGGAAATTGAAGCCACTCGACGCTCTGAAGCAGAATCAAACTTGGTAAGTATGCGAGTAGTTAGAGTCACATGATTGGCTCATATATTTACAGTGAACACATATTCCCAATGTTAAACACCTCAAAAAAAGTGAAAAAATCGATGCAAATATGCTGTTAAAAATTCAACACCCCAGTACATCATTCCTCTCCAACAAAGGTGGATAAAAGCACAACAAAAACGAACAATAAAAAAAGCTTGGCGAAAGTGAGGCAAGTGCTTTTTAAAAATCATCATAATAATAACAGTCTTAATCTTGGTGTACCGGTAATGCGCCCGGAAGCATATTTTTTTAAAACACACACACACACGTGCGGGCGTTCCTAAGGTTCAGTCGAGTGCAACGAGTAAGTGTTTCCGTCCATACGTTCAAATGTTCTTGTGACCCTTTAGTCGTCGTGGTCACGGTTTGTGGAAGCTCCTAGGTGGAGGCTGGTTGGCGAATGGTGGCCCCCATTCAATGAGATCACTCGTACAGTGTGGTACAAAACGTTGGTAAATTGTGTGTGTGCTAGAGAGAGGTTTTTTTCGTCTAAACGCGAAAATCTTTAAGGGAAAATATTTTCCCAATTTTCCAAACTGTTTGCTCGTACATATTTAAGCGCTCGAATGATTCTTCCAACACTGTACCGCTTCCGTTCAAACACACACACACATCCCAATCTATAGTAGTGAGCCGCGTTTCACGAGACCATCTTTGGGCAGCACTTGGAGCGGGCCCACTCCACAAGGAGTTGCTCTCGAGTAGCAGCAAAATTGATGGTGGAAAAGGATCGCAGAATGCAGTCAGTCTTGGTGCCTTGGTTGGTTGGTAGTGGTTGTTGTTGTTTTTACTTAAGCTCGAGCACAGTTTTCCTCAAATTTAGCAGTGCACTCATGTGCGGCCAGTACGCGCCCGTTGGGGATGTTGGTACGCGAATCGATCGCGTCAGCAAGCATCCGGTCGGTCTCCGGTGTATGTGTGTGTGTGGATTATCGCTTAACTGTTTCGTGAGTTCTCTGAGTTCGGTACGGCGAGTAAACAATGCAAGCGCAAGCAAGTGACGGCCCACTTGAGGTTCCGTTTCCGGGCATTTTCCATCCAGTGGGGTGTGAGCTGGTTGGAGGTGGGATTGCTGCTTTGCCCACTCGACAAGTCTTCGCTAACCGACAACCGCAAGGACAAATGTTCTGCAAGCTGTGAGAAAGTTTTTTTCTCCCTTCTCTTCTCCTACCACCCCTCTTGCAATCCTCTCCCAATGCCGAGATGGGTGGGAAAGGAAAGCGTTTTATCAAAAGTTTTGTTTGAAGCAATACTCAAAGTCTAGCGCTTCCGACTCTCTAGCATTCTTCATTTCCTCGCTAGCGTGGTGTGCGTCTGTGTGTGTGTGTTTAGTCTGCATCCACCTAGTCTGTGTCCTGCTGCTGTATTGCTAGTTCCCGAAGCTCGGGGGTTGGATGTTTTTATCCACTTGGTGAAAATTCGAAACAAGCAGCCTGAAACCAAAGACCAACAGCAAACGACAAAACCCTCCGATCTAGGCAGGCGGGTAAAGTTTCCAACGAAGCAAAGAAAAACTGAGATGAAAACACACGATGCGAGAGAGCGAGAGTGCGATGCGACATTGCCAAAATGTTTCACCAGCATGCTAGAGATGTGTTGTTGCGTGCTACGATAGTGGAAAACAGGAAAAGCTTTTTTTTCCTTCGCCCTTTCCACACCCAAGCGCACAGGTAGCAACCATCGCTCGTTTCGATGGAAAATATTGCTCTAAGCGCATTCTTCCTGCTGCTGCTGCTCCTGCTGCTGGGCTGGCCAAATCGGTGATGGAAGATTTCGTGCGAATTTCGAACACGGCTATTAGTGTGTTGCGATTAGGTGTGTGTTTTTTGTGTGTGTGTTCAGTTGCTAACGCCGTTGTTGCTAACTGGTTTGCTGAAAAGGACACAACAGTAATTGAAAAGATTCTAGGAAACGTCGGGCCACACTGACCATTAAGTGGAGCCGGTGCAGTTACAAACGAATTTGCTTTGTTTAATGAAACGTTTGAAGGTTTAGATAAAAAAAAGTGTTCGGTGGTTATATTTTTAAAACTACAATGATTCTTAGGACGTACAGTGGTGGTCAGTAAACTATGCTATGAATGCTTCCTTGTGGAACTCTAGAGTAGCCTATACAAGATTGGGACAAGCAGGGCTAGAGTCAACACAAGATCTCTTACAAAGATAGAACATTAACGTTTATAGTAAGTGTCTCTTCGTCTAGGAGATATTTTTCTGAATTATATTATCTCAATCCAAGCGAAATCCTGTCACGGTTGAGGCTCTCTAGATCTTCTAAAGGGTCTATTGGAAGGAGAGCTTTGTAAAGCCGGACCTCTACAACACGATGAGGTCTCCTTTGAGTTGACGCTTAGATGATGTGACCCATACGACTACATGAGTCGGCTGTATTGTGATTGAAGAGGTGAAACCTCACCGACTACGAGGTCTACTGGGTGATGAGGATCTCAAGATAACGAGGTGTCTTTTTAGACGGGACCAATACACTTTTTTTTTTATTCATATAGAAAGGGTGGTCCCCCATATACACTTCATACAACGAAATTTCTTGATAGACAATGGTCAGTTGAACGATGAAGCCTAGACAACAAGGTCCCTTCGAATATAAGGTTTGATAAATGTGTTTTGGATGACATAGCCTCTACCACTACTAAGTCCACTTAGGAAGTTATACTCTTGCAACTACGAGATCTCTTAGTAGAAGATACTTAAGACTAAGAGATACCTTGACTATCAAGTTCCCTAAGATTTTTGGAATATTAAGGCCTTTTCTGAGATCTCTTGATGGGCGAGATCCCTTAGAAGACGATGTTACGTCTATTACGAGGTTGGTATTTATATGAGCCTAGGATGACGGAACCTCATTGAATACAGGGTTGGGAGATAAAATTCGCTTGATTACGAGATTGTCTCTGGTCTCTGGTAGATAAGACTCTTCAAACAGTAAGTTCTCTTGCTAGATAACGTACCTTAGATGAGAGGATCTTCTGGTCAATTGATACATGATCCTAAAAAATTGAACCCTTTTTGACTACTATTCCTACTATAAGTTCAAACTAGGGCGCTGAGGACTCTTCGATTATAAGGATTGTAAGACGATGACACCTTTGATAAGGTCCTTGAACTATCATATTCTGTTCTACGAGGAGACATGTTTGAAAGTAAAGCCTTTAGAACGACAAGGCTTCCTGTATACCAAAACCCTTGGTATGGTCAGCTATATACAGAGTCTTAAATTAGCCATTAACACCTTGCGAAAGCCTCTCGTGCTGATAAGTTTTAAGAGATTATTGATTGTTCTTTTGTAAACTAAACGTTTGAAGCTTCATAGTTCAAACAAGGATCGCCCAACCTACACTTATAAATCATGAGATCCCCATCGTTCTATAGGGAGATGCTTAAACGCAGCTTCAAACTTCCATCCGAAGCTAATTTCTTTCATTTCTAAAAGATGATTGCTTTCGTCTGTAAATACTTAGATACTTAGAGCTTTACTACAACGACCACCACTGTACGCTCCTTCCGACGCTACACTCTCATCGGTTCGTCTTATCACAAGTGCGCGCCACCATCCATTTATTGCATTTTATAATGACTCACCGTTTACCTTCATTTAGACGCCACCATCACGGGACGTTCTCCCGGGGTTGTCCACCAACCGATTAAGGTGTTTTAGCAGCACAAACAGAGGTTGAAGAATTAATGTTGCTCCATACTCCCGTTTTTACCGAGTGTGAGACCGAGATTTTGTTGACATTGGAACGGAGAACAAAATGGCGAAAGACCTTTTCGCTTGCCCGACGATCGGTGGTTGACGGAGAAAGGTTCCAGAAAGGTTTTTTTTTCTGTTGTGTGTGTGTGTCTGTCCATTTGTTCAGTGCCGCACACACACACATAGGGTACGACCGTCGTAAATGTGCAATTATGAAACCGGGAAACCCGGAGTCCCGGAGTCACGACGGCGTCCTAAAGGAAGTGAAATAAAAAATGCACACGCTGTGGTTAACCCGACGGTCATCTGGGACTCGGGACTCGGGGCACTTTTTTTTTTTGTTTGCGTTGGTTTTATTATGAAATGGTATAATTTTAATGCTATTTTCAGTACATGTAATACTGCACGTTTAATGGCACGGTTGTACAATTGTAATGTTTCACCTGCTCCGAACGGTCGAGCAGAATGGCCGGCCGGTGTTTTATTAATACTTTACCTCACAAGGGCGGGCCACGTTCCACACCAGTTGGGACGGTTTTGGAGTAATTGTCACATTTAATTTTTACTAATTTCACCAACAGAGCCGAATGAATGTGTGGATCTCTTCGCTTGACCAGGAGCAGGTGCATCTTTCGTTTTGTTTTCGTGAATTAAGCACGTACCCACTAACACACTCAATCATCAAAATAAAAAAAGGGGGCATGTGGTGATAAAGCTTCATAAAGTACTCGTGAGTTTGGTGTCAGCAAAATCTCACCCAAGGCCCAAGGTTCTCGTCCATCCCCGTGGACTGGGAAATGTTACGACGCGCACCTTTACGATCACAGCCGACAACCATTTTTGCCTGTTTTCTTTTTTGTACTGTGAAAATGGGATGAGCCTTTACAATCACAACCACAGGAGAGAAAAAAAAGTGCCACCGGAAGGAAAACCCATAACGGAACTCCCTGTTTTTTTTTCTTCGCTCTTTAGTGAAGCGGACAAACAATAACGATCAGGACTTTTGAACCTTTCCAGCAGCCCTCCTTAGGGATCGGTGTCAGCAAACCTTCTGCCCCGGTCTCGGTGACACGTGGAGGCCACTGTTGACCAGTATTTATTTGCATCACCCAAGGGTAAATGTAACACGCAGAGAGAGAGAGAGAGAGAGCTAGCGAGACATCGGTGAGATTAGTGTCCTAAAACAAGTGTTTTGCATTTTAATACAACCGGTGTAGAGAGGGAAAAAAAGGTTTTTCGGTTCGGTTCGGAGTGGTTTGACACGTGGTTTTCCGTTCTTTGTCGCCCGATACTTACCTTTACCGTGCCGCACAATCTGGAACCGGAGACAATAAAAGCTTTACGGCGTGTGGCCCAGTGCTTTGCCGAGATATAATTGACTTTTTCTCACACTTTCTATCGTAGTAGCCATCGCACGAGAGCCTGCTGTTTAGGGTGTTTGCTTAGAACATTTCAAAGCACCGCTTACTTTGATCTATTTACCTTAACAAATCTTGTAAATGTTCTCCTCTAAAATTTAAATAATTTAAAGCAAAAAAAATAATGCGAAATGAAATACTCTACACCTTTTTTTCAATTAAACGAAGTTATCCAGTTGATTTTTTCCTTTTTTTTTTGCTTTATTTCGTTTGATTGTTAGTAGTTTTGTTTTTGTTCCGTCGAAAACTGTGGCTTGGTTGTTTATTGGTAGTTTTTCTGTACTTGTGTGTGTGTGTGTGTGTTTCGTTTTTGCTTTCTTCTCTTCGTTTTTGATTCTGTATTTTCATTTGCTTTTTACATCATTTTTGTTTTGTTTTTTTCCTGTTATTGTTCTTCTCCATCTATCCCCATACATCGCTAAAAGTGTGTGTGTGTTTTTGTGGTTTTGTCTGTTTTATAGTCTATTTTATTAACCGTCGACACAGTGACAAGTGGAGCTTGTGTTTTGTTTATCATTTGGTTTCTGATTTTATTCGTTTTTTTTTCATTTCATTTAAAATAAAAGCAACAAAACAGCTTTTTTCTTCCTTTTCTTGACCTTTTTCTGTGTTCTGTGTATGTTTTGATGTACAATGTTCTTTTTTATTTGCCCAATTTTTTTCTTTAGATTCAAATAGCAAGTGTGCTTTGTTAATTACAGCACACACAGCATCGTTTTTCCTTTTTGTTTTTGGCCATTTTCTGTGTGTCTGTTTTTTCTTTTATTTCAATTGTTTACTATCTTTTGCTTCTTCGGGTTTTCATACAATTATGAGTTTTGTTTTTGTTTGTTTGTTTTTTCTTGTTTTACTGTGAATTTATCATTACAGATGTGTTTTGGTTTTCCTCCTTCTCTCTTTCGCTCCGTTGCACGCTACATCACTAATAAATCTTAACGCCTTTATACAATAATGTTCAGAAACGAAGTCCGACCGACAACCCTCGTTCCTCGTACCGCAAATTCCAGGTCATCTTGATGAGCTTAGTTTAGTTACGCGAAAACAGGAAAAACAAAAAAAAACATATGTAAAACTGTTCTACTTCTTCTTCTGCTTTTCGTTCGCTTTTTTTGCCTATTAAACTCTGTTCATGGGACGTGCGCTTTACAATGCGCAAAGCACGCCGTACGGGCAACAATTTGTGTGTTTAAACTTTGTTTTCCCCCCGCTTTTTTCCGTAGTTTTTCCTTTTAACACTAACGCTTAAAATCTCTTTTTTTTGTTTTGTTCTGTTTTTCTGTTTTCACTCATCATCCCGTTTTTTCCATCGTTTCCTTTTTCCTTCTTCTTTTTAATTCATTTGGTTTGATTAGCTACTTTTGATTTGTATGTTTTTGTTTTCTCGTTTTTTTTCTGCCATTCGTTTCCTACCGGCTCTACGCCTTCCCATTTGTGAATTTCTGTTTTAAGGTTCTGTTTTAAAAACGTACTTCTCCTCGCTTCACTACCAGTGTGATTAAGAGTTAGTTGCATCATTTTGGACTGCTGCTGCTGCTGCTTCTGCTCCTTCTGCTACACTATATGCACACGCACACGCACGGTTCTGCACGTTCACCCGCACTAATTGGCCCACTACTGCCCCGGCTGAGGGTCAGCATCCGGCAGCAGTTTGTGCTAAGCTCCTGACAGGGTGGTGAACTCGATATCGCCTCCGCGCGGCAATATTAGATCGGGATCTGCAATATAAACTGAAAAATTATAATAAAACGGCGCAACAGAAGATGGAGACGAAAGCGGGGGAGAAAAACGAAACCATAAAAGAAAATCGATTGAAATCGGTTAGAGAGATAGAAAGAGAAAAAGACGTGTAAGTCGGGTGGATAAAAAGGATAAGATGCTTTTAAAAGCTTTACGAGAGAAAAATGGTTCGAGAGAAAACAAAATGTACTCAGCGCAAAGCTCTTACTCTCGCGACCGTCGATAGTTTGCTGCTAAATGCATTCCCGTTCATTTAAGTGGCTCAGAACCGGCTTTTGCGGTTTGCTTATCACGCTCGTTAGTTTATTTACCGACATTGGGCATAAGCTGGGCCACAACGCGAACGGGAAAATCATGCTTAACTACCTTTTTCGATCAGCGCGCAGCGCCAATGTTTCGAACGAGCGCAAGATTTAATAACCCCCAAGAGTCTCGTCCACCGTCAGACGAACGAAAAAAAAAAAAAAAATTCGCCGAATTTGGGTTGCCGGCCAGAAATGTTGCTGCAAACCTTAAGAACAAAAGTGACCCGAAGATGATGATGGAGCAAGTTCACTGTTGTGTTCGACAAGCCGACAAGAAAAGGTTCACTGAAGCGTACACACAGCAGCGCGCTTCACAGCCTCCTGCAGCACAGCCTACAGCTTCGGTTCCACTGGAGCTGGACAAAAGCCGAGCGATTTGGGTTTCGATAGAGCGAAATGGAATTTTACTTTGCCGGCTGGGAAGTTGCGCCCCATACAGTGGAGAAACGGTTTTGCGTCGGTACGAAGGTAGTAGCTCCAAATCATCTAACAAACACATTACATATTTGCATATGAAACCCAAGGGAGATTGCTAGAACCTTCGTCCGACGTTGTTCGACGGGAAAATGTGTGTGTGAGAGAGCGATAGAGAGAGAGAGAGTGTATGAGTTGGAAAAAAGGGCCTCCAGATCGAACTTTATTACACGTTTGGGGTAGGAAGCTTTTTCGGTGGTTTCTAGTTGGGTTCGGTTTTCCCTTTTTTTTTCCTTTCGCCATCGAGAGGTTACGCATCGGTCGCTCGCTGGTCCATTTGGGGTCATATTTAACGAGATGGACGAGTGTGCTAAAAGAAGTTATTTTGTGATTTTTTAAGTAGAGACACAGCTAGAGAGAGAGAGAGTGAGTTGGTTGGCGCGTACTGAAGAAAATATCCAAAAAAATGTAAAACAATTTGTTTTTTTTGGAAAATATTTTTACGTAAAATGTATTACGAAAAACGTAGTCAACTTTTAGGACGACCCAGCAAAGCAATGCCGCCATTCAATCGAACACAGACGCACCGGTATGGTCCATCCAACCAGTAGCTGCGACCTGAAAGTGTGGGAATTTGTTTAGGATTCAGTGTTTGATTGGGTTTTCTGTACCGTCCTCTTCCGCACTGCTTTCACCACGAGAAAGCCGGATTCATTTGCTGCTGCTATTGCTGAGCTCCATGATTGTCAGTGCGCATCCGTATGGCCGTACGCTCCTCCATCCTTCACCAAAGGCGTGAAAGATTTTGGAAGCTCATCAATTTTTCTATTTCCATACAACCACCACCACAACAACAGACTTGTACGTGTGTGTGTGTGTGATTTACCTCTAAAAGAAAAAAAAACACAAGGGAAAATGTGTGTTGTGCTGCTCTGTACCGTACATAAGTTTATTTGATGTGATTTTTTGAAGTGTTTGCGCAACCGGCAAGCTTGGCATATCGTACCGGGTAAAGGAGGTGGAAACGTACTGACCCAATATTGGATATCCTTTTGATTAATACCACAGGAGAGAGAGAGATTGCGGACACGTGTAATGTATGTGTACGTATACGAAGCTTTGCGAGTGTGACGAGTAAAATAATAAATTATTCAATGTACTACCTAAGTAGGGTAGGTGGATCTGTTTGCTGGATGCAACTGCACCACACTCTGAAGCCAAGACAAATATATCGTCCTTACAAACAACTCCCAATCGCTTGGTTGAGATGTTTATTTTTTGTCAGATTTTTTGTCTAGTTCTATCTTGAAAAATGTCATGAAACACCAGGCGTCTCCATTAAATATTTAAAAAACGAAGCTTTTATGCGCTTCCGATGCTTTTGGTACACAATTTGAGTAATTATTTTGCAAATAAAATCCCACACATTATTCTCTTGAGTGGAAAAACGCTTGTAAAAATAAAACCTTTATAATGAGAGGCTAATTTTTAAAACACGTGTACTGCAAATTGCATAACGACAGGCGTAAAAGCACATGTTTAACGTGGAGCAGCGTTCAAGAACAAATCGTTCCGATTATGATAGAAATGACACCACTCACTAAATCGCTATCGCTCACCATCAGTGCCAGTCATCGTTCGTTGATGGTAAAATATGTTAAACAATCATTATTCTCTCCCACATAAAGTGTCCTCTGCGATAGCTATAAGCTCTGTTTCAACCACAAGATACAGACAGATCCTCCAGACACACGCACACACTTGACCGAAACTGGCTTGAAATCGATCGCTGTCGATAGCGTGTTCTGGGGACGGGTGCCATCGCACACTTTCTGTCGCAAAAAACCAGGGCGACGAGTGCGAGATGAAACCGAACCAAAACTGTCAGCGTACCTACCGCACACACTAATGGCACCAGGTGAGAAAGCACACCTGCCTGACCGCGACGGTGTCGGCATCACACTCACACAGCGAATCTCATTTATTTATTGATTTGGATTATCATCATCACGTAATCGAATTTGCGTATTTCTAGCGGGAAACGGAACATCCGTCCGAAAAAGGTAGCTCACTGAAACGGCGTTAGAGATGATGGGGTTTTCGCCGCTCCGGGACCGGAGTGTGTCGACGGTGAGTCGACAACAAGACCATTCGCTTGATGGATGCCGTGTACGGATCCTTGTCCGTATGCACGGGTAAGTAATGTGGGTGAAATTAAGTAAAATGAGATGGCAAATCTGTATTCCATTTGGTCCGCGCGTCTCGGCGAGATGGATTCCCGAACGGTCTTTCGCTTTTGTGAAGGTTTTTTGATAAGTGGCGGCGGGTTGTGCAAAAAAAAAAGCTTTCACTTTTTCCCCCTAAACCGGAAAAAAGCTGCAAACAAAAACGGAAACGCTAAACTGCCACGTAAGAGAATGCATTAACGGCACCATTTTTGGCTGGCATCATCACAAATGGAAATGGAAAAGAATATTTTCTTGCTAATGCTTTCCATCCCAACACGGTAGCTAGCTTGTAGTTTGCAGCCCGTAACGTTGCACCTTAGAAACGTTAAAGAGTTGAAGCTTGACGATTGACGGGAAACGCCGGAAGCTTGCTCTCGGTATGCATTTGGTGTGTTGCCTCCTGATTTGATGCTAATGCGGCGTACATCGTTGTACAATGTGTTCGTTTGTATGTGTGCTGCGGGAAAAAGCTCTACCACTTAGGGAGCGAAAAAGAGCGAGAGCAATAAAGCAAAGCACAGACAGAGATGTACGAGATGATACCATTCCCCCGGGGTGAGGTTGTTTATCGCCTCATTCATCTTGTTGATATATGATACAATCGTCATTGATTGAATCGAGAGAAACAGCCAGCACATTAATAGGATCGAGCATCAAATGCACACACTTACAACCAGACGCACCAGAGAATAGGGACCCTCCGAAAAAAAAACCTCCGGTCGGGTCGCAGAAGCAAGCACTTCCTCTTCAGTATCCGTGCTGAAAACTCACATTCATCATCAGGGTTTTGGGAAAAATGTCCATGCGGACAGCGGAGAACGAGAGATAGAGAGAGAGAGAGAGAGAGAGAGCGTGCGGTAATGCTCATTTGCCTTCCGACGAAATCGTTTGGGCCGAAGTACAACTTCTTTCGATGGGGCGCACAAACCAACAAGAACCCCGGCTGCCTTTCGAGAAGCGATTAAGAGGACAGCCGAAAAATGCAAAACGAAGCCCGAGAGGAGCTCGTTCGTCCGCAAACACCGAACGTCACCGGTGTCGGTGATGTGGGGCATAAGCATGGGATTATATTTCCGGGAGGGAAAATTGGGTACTTTCGAACATCTGCATCACACAAACAGACACACACACGCACGCACATTAGCTGCAGCCCATGCGACCCATGAACCGTATCGAGTTTGATATATACCCTTGAAGAGCTTTTCGGTGGTGGAATTGAGTTCCGCCTAAATAATAGATCAGAGTGTATGTGTTTGTGTTTGTGTGTGTGTGAATGCCGCCGTTCTATGATTTGTTTGGTTCGGCTGACTTAAGCTTTACCCGGCGGGATGGTTTTATCTTTATGCGCGGAGTGCGTTATTTATGATGGAAGTGGGTTTCCCGTTTTATACTTCCCGCACTAGATTAGTGCGTACGAGACCGAGCTGAGCAACGCAAGAACAAAGCAGATATTGTCTCGCGCGATACATGTACATACGAGGAATCTACGTTCAAGAAGCATTCTACAAAAATATTGCAACTCAAACATAGGACCTGCTTAACCTTAAAGTATAATGGGATAAGGCACTCTGAAAGGGGTTTGCTCCAACGAACAACGAATTTGATCGCCGCTGAGATCAGTTACAGGGAATCTCTTTAATCGACGACGCGCCTATAGCCTGTAAGGCATCCTTTCACAAGCGTCGACAGTTGATTATTTTGGGCGTTTGTTAAATGGACGACTTCCTCTAAGATTGACTAGTCAAACCTACGGCCCAGTTGTTGAGCTTTTACAATTGCTGTGATGAATTATATTACCCAACAACACGTGCAGAAATAATGGTGCTTTGCGAGCAAAAATTCGCCCATTCAATGCCCTCAATTATATGTAATACTACCAAAAGAGGCGCACTAATTCGCGGAACTATGCCTGCAACGCCTAAAGTATACCAATGATATTAGATCCTCATAGCTAACTCGCCACTCGCCAATTTATTCTTTATAAATTCTGAGACATTTGGAACCAGATATTGGGACAATATCAATCCACATTAGATTCACCAGGTCACTATTTGATGTGCATTTTTACAGTTCCAAGATTCTAGTATACCAGTCGTGAGGAATGACTATTCAACTACGTGGAACCAATAAATCTAGCAAGTCATTATAAAGGCGGGTTGACCTAGCATATCGTTAACCTGAAGAAGATGATTCTAGTTGGTCTATGTCTCAGATCACCACTCTAAGACATGGACTACTAATGCTATATATCAATGTGCATCTTATCCAGGTTAAAAGGGATGCTCTTAATCCTTGGTCTAAGTTTCACAATGATAATTCTCGTAAATGTCTGCTGCATTAGAAAGTGAGTCGTACAAGACTGTTGAGACGCTTCCAACATTTTAACTCTGGAATAAAGTATCATAGCCACGTCTATCAATACACTCGGCATGATACAAAACTGAGTGGATCTCTCATCTAACTCACCTCGCCTGAACCATAGTTAAAAACGTCAAAAGAAAAATTTCCGAAAGAATTCTACTCCACCAACCAAACGGAGCTTTAAATCCGGCTTAATCTAACCATCCATCCGTATCGATGCGAGCCATAACCCCTTTTTGAAATAATAGGACAAAATGCTTTCGTCGGTAAAGATTCCCGGTAAAGATATAAATCTTCCTCTCCGCCGTTGAACGTTCGGCTTGCGCTGCGACAAAACCCTTGTGTCCCCGGTACTTACCATTAAGACTAGGTTGTGAATACTGTACAAATCCTTCCGATACGTAACGACTACTTCTAATGGTGGACGAGGCACGACTGCAGCGCACATCCAGCTGCCGCTGATACTCATCATCGAATACATCGTCCTCGGCGTACATCGATGGCACATCGGTTCGGGCAGGTCTGTGGATAATGGGTGGAAGAAAAAGAGCAACATTAGTACGCGGGTATACGAGGCATAGCGACAATCGTCATCATCATCATCATCCAGTACGCCAGTACGAAACCAGTCCGGAGGCACTATCATTTGACCAGGCATTAAAACCGTTTGCAAGTACGTCACCGTAACCGTGTCGATTACGATGTCACCGTGCCTTGTGTGTAACGATACAGGTTCGCTTATCACGCCGCTTCAGACCGTCGCCAGACCAATTGCCGAATCACTTGTAATTATGTCACACTCACACACACACACACACCTCTCTCTCTCGATGGGCTTTATTGCCGTGCTTTTGGCCGTCGGTCGAGAAAAGCAGATGAGAAGGTTGGCGTGTTATTAACAGATCTATCAAAAGTCACGTCGAACGTCGGTCGGATGGGTCGGAAGGTGCCGCGTCCACCGGACAGCCGGTCGAAGATATAGCGCAGGCAGTAATTATTCCCGTAGGGTGACACGACGACGCCATCGCTTCCATCGAGACGAGCAACGGATTCGATACGGCTCGGTACACCGGCAGTCGGCAATTCATTTTCCCACCGTCGTAAAGCATCGGCGGGAATCTATTTCCTGCAAGAAATGCGGGCGAAGCGGCATTCGGTTCTCCCTTCGCTTGCTCCAATTGAACCATTGAACCATAAAGTCAGAGAAATTACGTTATCAATTTAAACAATCTAAGTCATTTGTTCCCTCTCCACCGAAGCTCGGCTCGGGTGCCTTTACTGCAGCAAAATGTTTCAGAGAAATTGGTTGCTCCCTGGGCCAAGAAAAGGAAAGCATTTGGACCGACCGACCGACGGTAGTAAAGCTTTTCTTGGCGCCGACCGTGGACGGCGCAAAAGTGCCCTTCGTCAGGCAGCCTAATGGTCCCTGAACATCGGCGCGACCGAACGCCAATCGCGCGCTGGAAGGGAAAATGAAAAGCAGAGAATTATTTGGCAGAAGCTTTTCCCTTTTTTCCCATTCACCCCCATTCCACGGTACGGATGGCGCAGGCAGGCATCATCGTCCGTTCGCATCGACAGCGGTGAATCGACCCACGGTCGGCATCATTAACCCTTGGGATTAGTGAAGATGGAAAATGACGCATATCATTATTTTCGCTCCAAGCTCCGCAGAGCCGGAACGCCGTTTCGGTTCCGGATCTGTTTCCGATTTCAAAATCAGTCTCGATACGCACAGGGGGGGGAGAGAAAAAGAAATCCGAAAAGGATCCTCTCTCTGCCGACCGTTTTGAAACCGTTCCGGCCAGGTAATGCTTTTGCAGCGGCCAACAAAACAAAACCAAAATGGGCAACGAAATGGAAACAACACTGGGCGAAATGATTTTTGAGCTTGTTATCGCTCTGCCAAGGCGAGCTTCAGTGGTGATGTTCGATGTTTGCAAGATTGCGAATCAATGAGGGAACCAACGACGGAATGAAATCGGTGGAGAAATATTGTAAAATACCCTGAAGGAATAATGATCCGGACAACCGGGTTACCTTATTTAGTTTGACATTTAAAAATACTTTTAAAAGGAAATTTAAAAAACAATCGAGCTATTTTTAGCTTTTGTGGTACCAACGCCAACGCAAGGACAATAATACAATTCCGATGTAAACGTCAATGTACCTACCGCATGCGTTTCCGTACTTCCTGCGGTTCGGGTGGTTTCTGCCGCTTGAGCCTGCATATCGCGACAAACCCGGCCACGATGATGGACGCTATAATGACTCCCACGGCAGCCGCAACAGCGGCAAACATCACCATCTGTGACTGCTGCTTCTGCTTGTCCTGGTGCGAAGTTTCCGCCGGCGTCGGATCCTCGGAGATGATGGTTTCGTCCACTGTGGATACAGTAGAAGAAGAGATGTTTAGAGTTTAAACAGTTGCGCTCTACGGAGCAGAATTATCGCACTTGTCGGTTGGTAAGGGTGCAATCTATACGTTTCAAGAGATCAATCACGCCATCGCACATGAAAAGCATTGCGGGGAAGCCATTTTACACATTCTAGTGGAACAACTCTATCGGCATACGCGCCCACACACACACCTGCCACCGATGGGAGGCTGAATAAAATGTGTATATTTTCTCGATTAATCTATCCATTACTCAATCTCTTAATACAACCGTGCACTCGGGACCACGGTGGAAAAACATTTGCGTAATGGATCGAGTTTCACCGCACAAACCACACACACTACACACACGGGATGCTGGGATCACCATTATTGAACGTGTGGAAATGGACTCTCCACTCCGCTTTTGGAGGCTTTACCCACGTGTGTGTGTACGATGGTCAGTGAACCGGCAAAGGCAACCCGTACACACCCGCGTGTGGACCTGTCACGGCGTTTCACTCGCAAATGAAAACACAAGATTGATGGTTATTTTATACTATGAGCGATCGATTCCGGGTCTCGGAATGGCACCCGGTACTGTACGGTACAGGCGTTTTGGTTTTCCTATTTCCCGTGCCGTTTTCCCTGTTTTTTTTTTTTTTGAATGCGCAAAACTGAAATTGATTCCTTCAGTCAACCCGCACACCGGTCGAACAATCGAACTGGTCGTCCAATCGTATGCAAAGTGTGTGTGTGTTAGTCCTTTTTATCTCGGGTGCGAAACCCTCCGGAAACGAGTGCCCCGATACGGTGAACACAACGTTTCTAGTCCTGCGGGAAGCGAGGGAAACGGATCAACATTTTTCCATCCGACACTTCCGTATCCTTTTCTCTGCTCTACACGCACGGGAAAATGTGCTGGAAATTGCTTGTAGATGGAAACTAGAAAAAACAGCATTCACACTCAACTGGGGGGGCCACTGTTGAGCCCCTTTTTCGGCCACCGGAAGACCGACCCTTACATGATGGTGTCTACAGCAACATGCAATATAAAAAATGACATCCGAGAGACGACGATTGATCTACAGCAACACTTGTACCGAAGAAGCGTACAGCGGACGTGGAGACCGTTTGAAAGCTCACTCAATAGGCGCAATCGGTGAATGGCAGGTGAACCCGACCGGGTTTGAAATAAAATCCTTCCCCCGGCTTTTTTTTTTATACACACTGACGAATGTGACAGAAACATCGCATTAGTGTGCCCCACCCCCCAGAAACGTTTGCGATCCGTGCAATTCATTCTACCTCATCGCACAAATCGGAGATCATATGTTTCAGCACGATTACACCCCTTTTTTCCCCTGTGTCGAGCGGCAAGGTAAGAGTTCGTCACGTATTTCGGCTGGGGTTTCATCGACTTCAGGCTCCTTTTTTGCGCTATTAGCTTGTTTGATACGTTGATCATGCACTGTGTTGATGTGTTATGACTTATTTTTCTTTTCGTAATCATCACTCGGTAACGAAGTGTTGCTTTAAAGATTAATGATGTTAAATGAATAAAGCAAATATAAAATCTGTACTTTCTTATGCGCTCGATGACTTACTCCAAAAGCTTTCTACTAATTCTAATCCTTAATCGTTGTAAGATTCATCGTAGCAAATCATATTTAAAGATTACGCCTAAAAGTATGCAATCGTTTGTATCTCAACCAGCTCTCTTTTAACACAGTGGAAATTTGCAACCATTTTACTGTTGCAACTTCGACAGCTTTTACTGCTAAGATTAGAAGATTCAACCTTTAGTTTCGAAAACTATGTTTCGTTTTGTCCTAGCCAGATTTGGATTTTTCAGGTTCAATCCCAATGCTAGCTGTACTCCAAATTTTTATCTGTCCGTAAAAAAATAAAGGCCATTTTGAAATGGGGCTAAGCATCAGAATCACAGAAACGATTTTGCAGACATCACTAGACATGCTGGGACATGTTCGCTGCTCTTAATGCAACAAGAATTCGAGAGTGATTTTAACATTCAGAATACTATTCGCGAATAAAGATCTAAAACGCTCTAAGACGATGATTCGACGACTTTACAGGACGAAAATCCCACCCTACACAAGATGAGCTGGTTGTGATGCTTGGGGTAACTTGTCAAACAATATCCTCATGGTAAGATTTGTTAGGAATGATAATTGAACATTAGCTCGTCATGATCGACTCCAGCTGTACAGTCATAGAGAATTCGTTACGAGAGATACATAAGAGGTGGATTCTTTTCAGCTATCCTAAGCGCAAGAAATCGAGAGGACTCACCGGTCATACTGCGACTTCATTACCTTTGCCAAAGATCTATAGCTCAAATGTTTTGCTGAGTATCTGGTGGGACCAGATCGGTGCGACTACTTGTTACCACCTTGGTCGATGGCACATGGATTGGCTAACCAACAAATTTTGGTCTTGGCTGGATGTATCATTTAATAGAAAGGGAATCCCTGATGTGCCGGTATGATGGCAGAAAGTACTAAGATACATTGAGCAATACTTCAATAAACCTATTTTTGAGTTAAAAAAAACCCAAAAATGAATAGCAAAACTGTCAAAAAAAAGTGTCCGCATGATTTGCAGACCTAACAATTTCGTTTCCAATAGTTGTTGTTAACATTTCCGCGTACCCACTCAGTATTAACAGACGCTAAGGTGCCTATAATGACTTTATAACCAGATTTTCAATGGAATTTCAGATTATTACATGCTGCGCAACAAAATAGTTCCAGCAATACGGTCGACTATTCGCTAACCCGCCTTCAATATTCTATGGGACCGTTTCGAAAATAGCTCCACACACATATACAAATCGCCCAACACGGCAGGCGACGGAATGGCTGAGCAGGCAACACGGATTATAATTAAAGTGGTTGCCGGAAAAGCCGGTCGAGATCTCACGGGGGACCCGCCCACAGCGCATGAATAGATGATACGTTACCTCCGGAAAACTTACCGTACGGTGGTACCAGCGCCGACCCGACGCGCACTTTATCGATAACGAACGGTGGATCACTTTTGCCCTTCGCGTTGACGGCGTACACCAACAGCTGATAGTCGCGGCCCGGTTCTAAGCTGTGCAATTTAAACTGCGGTATCTGCTCCTGGATTCGGAATAATGGTGCTAATGTGGCCTGTGGATGAAAATAATAAACATGCGACGGGTGAGCAACGGCGCGGAAGGTTGCGAAGTGTGTGGGATTAAGTTTTAATTGCCGACATCGCTGGCTGGAATTCGCTGCCGAGAGCGCAAACCAGTGTGCAAACTGTTTTTCATATGGGGCCTGCTGCACTGCCGTTGTACTGCCGCCTGTACTACCTGTGACACTCGTGGATTGGAGGAGATGTGTGCACAGACACACACAAAAAAAAAGGAAAAACCACGAAACCAACTCGTAAATGAAGCTCCCCATTTTCTAACCGGTCGGAAAAAGGCTGGTACAAAACGTACCCTCAGGATGCGAGGGGGGTCGTATCGTATCGTTAGCGGCAGACAGGGCTTGTGCAGTGAAAATATGTTCGTTTAATGAAGCTTAAATGCAGTACTACTGAACCCAGCACACAAGTGGAACGATTTAAAGGTTAACCTGTTCACCGCCTACAGCTCTGGTCCGCCAGCAATCCATTATCGACACACGAACGCACCAATTAAAGCGACCGAAAATAGTTTCAACGAGCTTTCGGGAACCGATTTCCTGCTCATCTTGGATTGTCTTCCGGATCGTTCGGAGTGCTAGGATATTCATGCGAAAACGAAACGTACAAACAAATGCCATTACCTGATCGTTCATGGTGGAAATTTCATTATCGATCTCGGTCGGTGGGCCACGGGTAAAGTCCAGGTTGTAAGCGGGCGGTGCCACACCACCGACGACCTCGAGCAGAAACGACTGCATTAGACCACCGTCACTCCCGGCCAGACACACCACCTCCAGCACCGTATCGTTGTGCAGCTCGCAGTTCCGGGGCGTATCTGGAATCTCTGCGTTGCGTTCGACAGAATCGCACCGAAAACATCATCATCATTGTCGTCATCGTCATCGTCGTCATCGTCCCCCATGCAGCGTGCGACCGAACCGAGAAAAAATAGTACCAAAGACACCAACGTATCGTTGTGCAGCTCGCAGTTCCGGGGCGTATCTGGAATCTCTGCGTTGCGTTCGACAGAATCGCACCGAAAACATCATCATCATTGTCGTCATCGTCATCGTCGTCATCGTCCCCCATGCAGCGTGCGACCGAACCGAGAAAAAATAGTACCAAAGACACCAACATCAGCATTTTTAATTAAAAGCCATGGATTCGAGCATATTTGCAGTAACTGCGGCGGTTCATTCTGCGGCGGCCAGCAAGGAAATGCAGACTCCCGTCACTCACGGCAACCGAAGCTATCGTAACCACTATCGTACCCTCGCTGGCAGCAGCGTGTTATTTGATTTGGCACTTCTCATTTGTGCATATGTGTTTTTTGTCCTCCTCCTCGTGAAGTTGCATTTTGGCAATCACGACGACGGCACAGTCCGACGTAGTACGATAGCTTTCGGTGGCTCAATCAAAGACGAAGAATTAACAAGGCAGGAACAAAAAAATACTCCGAACGCAGGACGTACTTGCAGGTAAAATATGTATCAAACATGGCACCGTCTGTCGGCCGACATTGTTGATCGCCCAGCAGGCCAGCGTTACCAGCTCCGAGTCGGACTGGGGCAGATAGGTCATGGTGCTGACGAGCCCGTGCGAGCTGATGCGCGAGTTTAGCACCGGTGACACGTTGCGCGTGTTGTTGTACGTCCAGCTGAACCGTACACCGTCCGGCGGGTCGGCCTCCACCTCACACTTCACGTGCAGCGAGTGCATGTTGAGCGAACCGACCGACGTTTGCTCCGTGCCCGGTTTGCAGCGTGGTGCAACTGTGGAGAAGAAGTGAGAAACGGTGGAATCTGGTTAGTACGGTGTGACATGTACATTGTCGGTACGGGGTGGCCACGTTTGCAAAAAGACATGCCAGGTGGTGCACGGTGTTACGTGAAATGGTCTTTATTGCTTCCGGGTTCACCGTGATCGGTGTACAGGACTTTGGTCCTGTATGAGGATATAGGTGCGTATTTGCTATGGAATAACCATTAACAGAGATTTTTTTTATAAGAATATTGAGAAGAGAAATTTCACGAGAGGAACCAACTGTCAAAAAGATATTTATCACAAGCGCCGTCAGCTTCTCATTCTCTGTGACAGTCAACTGGACGACTGCGTCTTGGATAATTGGACGTTTTGTATCACAATCTGTTCATCTTGTCGAGGATATTGCTCGGGTAAAAGCCCGGTTATATTTAACAGTTTCAACAGTATCATTTGAAAAGAAACGTAACATCCTTATTATTGGTGTTAGGTGTCCGGAATCTGTCCCTTATTATTGTCAGGATGTAACTTAATATGTAGAACTTCTTCAAAACAACCAAATCAACCTGCCATCCAACCAACCAACTTCCATCCAACCATCGTCAGTTTTGAACAGAGTCCATGTCTCAGAGGCGTATGAGACTATTGGGACTATAAGGTGGACTATAAGGAGCTGAATAAGTTGTACAGCGTACGTCGAGATCCCAGGGAGGTCCGATTGGGATTCGATCAGGAGTTGATCATTGTATCAACGAACTAGCAAGATGATAATGATGATAAGTTCCAGCTCTTATCCCAACAATGGTTGGAAAATGAAGGAATTATTTTTACATGAATTTTCCTATGATAATTGAGCTTAACTGAGCTTAAAAATCAAAAGTCGAAGAGCTTTCTGAAGAGTCTGGACCGATTTCGCTGCTACTTGCATATGGCCAGATGTAGGGACTATCTTACAATCATTTATGTATGAGTGTTGATGTAACGTCCCAAATTATGTTCAGTGAAATCTTCCAGATGACATCATCTGGAGAATATAACGTACATAGCAACAGAAATGGATCTTCCTAGTAGGCTCTGTAATTCTGTGGAGTCCTCGAACTCTATCTGAAGCCCATACTACTACCACTACCACTATCAAAGCAAGATTTTGATTGTGTGTGTAAAAAGATAGTTTTTACTCTAAGCTTGATGATTTGGAGTATA